>PQXH01000069.1:0-192842 GCA_004786125.1 Botrytis tulipae
CGTATTACTAATCACTACACGTGCTTAGCTCAGGTAACTTCTATTCCTTTTAACATTTATTAATATTAAAATAAATAAAAACTGAAATATTATATTTTAATAAAAATAAATATAAAAATATTTAATAAATAGCTAATAATTTAATAAAATTAATAAAAGAAAATAATAAAAAAAGTAATATTATTTTATTTAATATAATTTCAATATCTAATTATATATTATTAAAATCAAGAATATCTAAGGATATAACTTTATCATTTAATTATATATTACCAAATTCAAATATATTATTTAAAAATATATTATCTAATATTATATTATTTAATGAAATTTTACCATCTATTATATTTATATTTATATCTACTTTTATATTATTTTTAAAATATAATCTTAAAAAGAGAAAGAGAAATAATAATAATAATATAAAAGAATAAAGAGATTTTAAAATTATTTAGATTTTATTTATTTTTTTAAATAAATTAGAATTAAAATCAATTAAATATACTATAATTGTCATTCTAAATATTTATTAATTTGAATAGAAGATAAATAATAAAATTACTTTGAAAATCTTAACTATTTTAATAAATATATTAGTAAAAATTAAGATTACTTTATTAATAATAGAAATATTTGGAATTAAGATATCAAATATATATAAAAAAACAATAACAAATAAAAAATATATGAAAAATTAATAAATTATAATTTAAGAAGAAGTAGACTTATTAATTAAGAATAGCATTTGAAAAGAGTTTATTTTATTATAAGGGAATAATTTAGTTTCAACGAAATAAATATTTATTATTAAGATAAAGAATAATAAAATAAAGTGATTTAAGGTTAGATTAATAACTAAAGGATTTAGTCAAGTTTTAGATAAAGATTATAATAAAACCTTTATTTCCATTATTTGATTTAATACTCTTTGCTTTTTCTTTATAATTATTATAAAAAAGAATTTTAAGTATTTCTATTTCAATATTAAAAATATATTTATTAAATTATATTTGAAAAAAGAAATCTATTTAATATCTCTTTAAGATATTTATATTTATTACAACTATATTCTATATATACTTTGGAATCTTTATAAACTAAAGTAAATTAATAGAAATTAAAGTTTTTTTTTGAAAGAAGAATTAATTAAGATAGGTTTTATATAAAGCCTTACAGACCTATATTTATATATCAATCATCTGTATCAATTAATTCTTTTAGTATATATAAATAATAATAATATTATTATTATACAAAAACAAGATATTCAATAGTTTTATTACAATTTTTCTGCTTAATTCAATATTAAAGATTTAGGGGAAATTAATAAGATTTTAGAAATACACATTATTTATAATAAATTAAAGAGAGTATTAACTATAAATTAAAAAAAGTATCTAGATATAATATTTATTTGATTTAAAATCTTCTATAGTTAATATACTTCAAAAAAGATATTAATCTTAGATTATAATCAATTATAATTAATGCTTTTAGATGATAAATTTATTAATATAAACAAATATCAATAAGTAATTGATAATATAATTTATTTTATAGTTTATATTAAATCGAATATTATATTTAATCTTGGGAGATTAGTATAAGTTATATTTAATCTTATTAAATATTATAATATTATATTTAAAAACTTTATAAGATATTTGAGGTTAATTATTAAATAGAAATTATATTTTGGATTTGGAGAAGTTTAATTAAATATTTATAAAGAATATAATCTTTTATAATATATTATCAAAATATATATTAATATAGATTAAATAAGTAATAAAATCAATTAAAAAAGTATTTCTGATGAAATAATAATATTCTATAATAAATCAATCTTATAAATAAGTAAAAAGTAGATATTTATAATTATATTTAATATAAAAACTAAGTATATTTTTATAATAATATTTATTAAATAAGGGTAATAGATAGTCTAATTCTTAAGAAACTTAGAATGATTATAATATATTAAAAGTAATAGTAAAATTTAAATACTTGAAAATAATTAAGGAGTATTAGTATTAATTAAAAACCTATATTTATATAAGTAATTAAAGTATATTAATATATATTATTATTTTATTTATAATTTTATAAAAAAACATTTAGTTAATACTAATTATATTAATATAAGTGATATAGTTATAAATAGATTAATAAAACTATATATAAGAATAATATTTGAGAAATTCAAGAATATACTGGGGTTTTAAAGAAAATAAGCTTTTTGAAAGAGTATTAGAAGTTGTAGTCTATACTCCAAAATCAACCAAATCGATCAAATCGACCAAATCAATTAAATTAATTAAATTAATTAAATTGATCAAATTAATTAATTAAATTAATCAAATTGATCAAATCAATCAAAATCACTAAATCCATCTATTTCATTTATTTTATTAAATTCATTGGATTTATTTTATATCGAATTTATTAAAAATTAATGATTTCAAGAAAATTATATGAAATAATAAATAAGCTTAAAGTTTATTTATATATAATTAGATTTTGATAATTTCCTATATTAAAATAATAACCCTACAATTAAAAAATAACGAATTTCAAAGTAATTAGTTATTAAGTATATAAAAGGAATTTTAAAAAAGCTAATTATTAAAATTAAAAGAATAAACTCTTTGGGGAAGTATTAAAAGTTATAGTATATATTTTAAACTATTGTACATATATCACTTTTACTTTATAATTAGATTTTATCTTAATATAATTAATCTACATAGTCAATAATATATATATTCTATTAGTCTACTCCTTTATTATGAACATAATGTAGTATATTAATATAATTGATTTCTAAAATAAGATTTAACTCTAATTCAAAACAAAAAATATCTATCTGAATCTAATATTAAAAATATACATATATTTATATATATATTTATTCAAAGCAATATATATTATTATCATATTATAAACACGAACATTAATTTAAATAAAAAAATTTATCATTTAAAATAGTATTTAATATCCATCGAAAAAATATTCAAATAGTTCTAATACTTAATAAGCTTTTTCGGAATTTCATCAAAAGCATATAAAAAAGTTTACCTCATGTAAATGAAATACATCGTGTAGAGAATTCTATACTGTATATATACTATTTAAATTCTCAACATAATATATACACCTTATAAAACCTCAGTTACGGGCATCGATGTGGAACCGGCATTGGGCTGATTATTATTCCGATATTGAAGAATTTATATATGTATATGTAGCTTCAGAAAGAGGTTTCGAATGAATTAATGAAAAGTCTTATAATAAGCCTACACCTATATTTTATATTAGTCGTCACCTTGCGTTGATTCTAACAATCTGTAACACCATTTACTGGTTACGCATAGCTCCACTAAGGAGTCTGTTAAGAAGCTTAATATTGTAGCTACCACTCTGTCAGTATGAGTACTCCTATAAAGAGCTTCCTGTGGAACGTACCTTTTCAAGTGTCATTTGTCACTCAATCGATACAACAAGACGATTATGTATTCTGTACCAGAAGAGACCAAAAAGGTTTTCCAACAAGGGATATTGGAAAATCCCACCATCATTCCCAACCTGCCGAAGGACTTTCAAGATCATGCCAAGAAGATCAAATTTGAAGGACAGGATGCTCCAACTTTACCAATAAATTGGCGGTTCGCTGAGAGTATATCTTCAATCAAAGCTTTGGAAGCGACGGTGCTTTTATCGCTGTTGAAAAAGAAATATGATGTGGAGCCAAAAGAAGTTATCATCAACACGTAAGTAACCTTGATCATACTATAGCGACACCGTCTCGTCTCCTATATCACACCCTTGCCCCTTCCATCACATCACATCCGCCTTCGCATTCGCAATGGCAGTTAACAAATTACAATAAATACAGCGATCATGCACAACTATTCATCATGTCTACTCTATTGTGGGAGATTAACCACGAAGGAACCAAGGTGACACTATTCGATGGCTCTGATCCGAATTCTGAAAATGGACAACTTCTTGCAAAATGGTTCCCTTCACCCGATATTCACATATTACAAGGAACACATCATCGTGCCTCTTGTACAAACATTTACAAGACAAAAGATGGAAAGTACTTTCATATACATGGTAAGAGTGCTTCCAGATGATTTTGGAGATGACATATTTACTCACTTCTTTCAGGAAGCATGAATCCAGAGCCTAGCTTGGATAGTATTGGACTACCTCATGAAATGGACCAGCCAAGCGTCGAGGCGTCTTGGAACCCATTCATAGAAAAGATAGGACAAATAGAATCAGATGACATGCAAAGAATAGCATCAGATGAGTACAAACAGGCAGGAACGATTTGTTGGACAAAGGAGGAATATAAAAATAGCGAGCATGGCAAAGCCAATGCTAACGTTGGATTGTTTGAAATCAGACATCATCCAAATACCACCCAAGTTGCAAGTTGGTGGCCCAAAACCGAGCAAACAAGCACAAAGCGACCTTTGGCTGGCTTGAAAATCGTTGACATTACCCGAGTCATCGCAGCTCCAGCAATCGCAAGGGGTTTGGCAGAATTGGGTGCAAGTGTCATGAGGATCACTTCTCCGCATCTTCAGGACTACTCTCAACTGCACTGCGATCTGAATTGGGGAAAATGGAACACCCATTTGGACTTCAGGAACAAGGATGATCTTGAGAAAGCCAAGGAACTGATTCGAGATGCAGATGTTGTTGTTACTGGTTACAGACCGGGAGTCCTTGATAAATATGGGCTCGCGAATGATGACATTCGCGAGCTAGTCAAAGGCAGAAGTCGAGGTATTATTATCGCAAGAGAAAATTGTTACGGATGGCATGGCCCTTGGTCATATCGAAGTGGATGGCAACAAATTAGCGACGCAAACTGTGGTGTCTCGATGGAATTTGGTCGAGCTATGGGTAACGATGAGCCTGTCACACCTATCTTACCAAACTCGGATTATTGTGCTGGAGTCTCAGGTATTGTTGGAATTCTTCAAGCACTGATACAGCGCTCAGAAACTGGTGGCTCCTACGAAATGGATGTTGCTCTAAACTACTATTCTCAGTGGCTTGTCAACTCATGTGGCATGTATCCACAGAAAGTTTGGGAGGATCTGTGGTCAAGGAATTGCAAACCTGTCTTCCGACACTTCCACAATATGAATTATACAATGCCCAGGCTATTCCAGACCCTAATCAAGTCAGGCACTGGCAAAAGTATTTTACGCGATGAATTCTTCGAGAATAGAGAGACTAAAGCTGTCGGGGTAAATATTAAAACTGTAAAACCTATTTTAAGGTTCCCAAACAAAGAAGTGGAATTGAGGTACAATGTTGGTACCAGAACAAACGGTGTTGATGCTGCGCATTGGCCGACTGATCTGATGACAGAAATAGTAGTATAAATGCCTATCAATTTTGACTGTTATTCCCTTCTGAGTAACAATGACACCTCTTTGAAACTAGAGAGGCTGTATCGAGAGGTGGTAAGTCGCCCCACTACTGCGTCAGTTGCTGAAATGATATATCACACCCTCTGAAAACAACTTAAGACTCCTCACTCCCAGGAACCCTCCTAAAATGCCAGGAAAGTGTCGATCCTAACTTATACTCTTTTCCGTTTTCCGTCTTTATCTCGCGTGTCATTTACCAGTATTTCGACCTTACCGAAAACCCCATTCCCGTCTCCGTATAGATACTTTGGCCGCTTATCCCACGAAATAACCCAGATGGTAGCTCCCAAATCGTCGCCTGGGCCCATGACACCTCCGGTAAATTCTCTGAATGCGCTCCTTCTCAACTCCGAAAGTTACAACAGCACCTCTTCGTGCCTCATTTCCTAGTTCTATCCGGCTATGTTGTGGTTGCCACTGATTATGCCGATCTAGGTGTCTCCCATTGCACTCAGCCACAGAACCAACCGATTATTCACCACTGTCCCGCCAGTCCTGTTGCTGCGAACGATGTGATCTATTCGATTTCTCAGGCTCGTTCCACATTTCCATCTCTAGGATCAAAGTTTGTATCAATTGGTCATTCTCAAGGGAGGGCGCGCAGCTTGCACCATTACAAAACACCATGTTGAAGAAAATATTGAAGGGTATCTTGGAGGCGTTGCAATCAGTCCTACGACAGATATTAGAAGTAGTTCTGTTCCAATTGGAGCTATCGTCTGGGCGGGAATGATGCTCGGTCTGAAGAATGTGTTTCTCAAATTCCAGTATTCAGTTATCTTTACCGAGGAGGGGCACACCGCAGTGAGCACATATAGAGACGTTGAGGAAGGTGGTGCAGCGGTAATGGGTTTATTTTACCATTGGCACTTGAGGGAAACTCGCTAAGATATGGGTCATCGAATATAACGTTTTGACAACGAATAGAGGCAAGGAAGTTAACGGACCGCTGTAGGTTGTCCGTGGAGAGAAAGATCTGCTCATAGATTTTGATCTTACGGAAAATGCTGTATATGATACAGCTATGAATCATTCTGATTCTGAGTTGAAATTCATAAGACTACCTACTACGCACGACTCGGCGGCTATCACAGGAAGTCAGTAGATATGGAGTGGTTGGATTCGAGAGATATTCGTGCGCAAAGTGATAGAGAGGTGTGGGGAGATGCATTCAGGAAAGGGAAAATTGATACGGGAGGGAAGTATTGTTTCGGAGAGACCGAAGGAGAGTTTTGGATTTGACACTAATTAGTTCATGACAAGCGCAACCAAGCATCATCACAAATTTGGAACGACATACTTGCGGGACTATGGAACAAAGTTTTCAATTGTCTAGTCTAGAATATGGAAATGGAAACCTTTCAAATGATCAGCCCGACTAAGCATCCTGGACCCTCTTATCCACTTCAGGTACTGGATATTTCTTGAAGTAGAAAGTTTCTATCTAATTTAGATTTTTTGAGTTTCCTGTACAGATAAGATGATCGCTTGTGCATTGAGAATCATGACTGAACTTGATTATGTATCTGAATCTTCCTAGTATTGGCTGATAATACTGGAAAAGACGTGATACTAGAGCGGGTATCAGGACAACTTCCTGACGACGGGGGAAATAAAGCTATAGACGCCCAAAGCCCCAGACCACGGCATTGCCATCGGCTTCAAGAAATACACAATGTTATGAGTTTTAGAGAGGGGAAGATAACGGATCAATAACAGAGATTGGTAAAAGTGAGCTGAGGTGTGAGACCCCTGGTCAATACCAAGTATCACACAATTTCAATTATTGGTAAGATAACGAGAGATTTATCTCAATACAGATACACAATCCGAGCAAGGACGTCATATCTCCCCGACTATCTATTCTAGGAAATCTGAGGTTGCATCCAAAGTTTTCTGGGGTTAGTATGTATTATCGTCGTTGATAACGAAATGCATGTAACTATGACGAGCTTACGGGATTAGATCCACATCAACCACACAGCTGCCTTAATCAATCCTAGCATCTGGTACTTTCTACACTGCCGATTGTGACCCCAATAATGGCGCAATAAAACGGTAGAGTGTGGGATTTTATGCTGTTAGACAATTGGTCGCTCCGAACGTCGTACATTATCACGGCTGTGGTGCAATATCTCGCCAATTTTGCGAGCTGAGATATGGAGCTGTTATGGCTATCGGAAAGCTGCTTGATTTTGGTACTTATCTATGAGGCTCGCCGTGGGTAATGAAGATTCAACTGCTGGAGGCTCGTATTCAAGATGTCGGAGACCAAGGATTCAGACATTGTGGTAAACCGCCATACTGGAGAAGCGGAAGTCAGGGAACTTGGAGCGCTGGAATTCGTTCATGAATACGGAAACAATGGATCGAAACCATCATATCAAGAAGCTTCAGGAGCACCAGTCGAAAATGAATCGCCTCTTGGTCTGCAAGTTACGTGGTTCACTACAATCTTTCTGAACATTGGTATTGCTCACCCTATTCACAGCTCAGAAAAGACTACTAATTACCTACAGGTCAAATGATTGGCACAGGTGTCTTCTCAACTCGTACGTTCCAACACATATCACATAAAACTCAGGCTAATAGTTTCCAGCCGCAAGCATCTTGTCAGCAGTGGGCTCAGTCGGTCTAGCTCTGATTTATTGGACACTCGGTCTACTCATCTCCGGTTGTCAATTTTCAATCTATACTGAACTTGCCAGTTTCTTTCCGAATAGATCTGGAGCTGAAGTAGTGTATCTGGAACAAGCGTATCCGAGACCAAGATATCTGCTTCCGACCACGTTCGCTGTGCAATCGGTTTTACTTTCTTTCAGTAGTAGTAATGCCATTGGTAAGTGGCTTCTCAAAGTTACAATGAGTGTCAATGAAAACTAATGATTTGATTAGTCATGGGTAATTATCTGTTTGCTATGGCTGGTTACACACCCTCATCTTGGGAGCAGAAGGGATTGGCAGTTGCTTGCATAACTTTCATTACCCTTCGTTAGTATTAATTCCACCTTGTGAGATTGAAAGCGGCTGACGTAGTATCATAGTGGTGATATTTAGCACTAAACATTCTCTACGAATATCAAACGTGATCGGAGTGATCAAGCTCATAACGCTCGTATTGTAAGTCGAGACATTCCATTTGCTTTTCTCATTTTAACTGATATTCCTTTAGCATCTCAATCGCGGGTCTCGTGGTACTAGGTGGCCACACTAATGTTGCAAATCCCACAGAGAACTTCAAAAATGCCTTTTCCGGTACGACAAATAGTGGTTATGGACTTGCAAATGCACTAGTCAAGATAAACTTTGCCTACTCTGGATATGCAAATGCATTTAATGTCATCGCAGAAGTGAAAGTAAGATTTCAATATCCCGCAACAGATTTAAGAAAATTCTAATATCCTCAAGGACCCAATAAGAACCATAAAACGTACTGGACCTGCTTCGCTTCTCGTTGTGGCTATTCTTTATATTCTTTGCAATGTGGCTTATTTTGCAGCTAGTATGTAACCCCTCCAATCACCTCCAGATCCCTACTAACACATCTGCCAGTCCCTAAAGAAACTCTCAAAGAGTCAAATCAACTCGCTGCCTCTCTTTTCTTCACCGCAGTATTTGGTGCCGGTAAATCTGTTCGCGCGCTCAATTTCCTCATCGCTCTGTCGGCATTTGGAAACATTGTCTCAGTCACCATAGGTTCATCTCGCATCATCAGAGAATGCGGTCGTCAAGGTGTACTTCCATATCCTCGTATGTGGGCTTCTACTCGACCTTTCGGAACTCCTCTTGCTGCTTATATTTTAAAATGGGGTTTGACTATTCTCATGATTTTGGCTCCACCTTCGGGTGATGCTTTCAATTTTATCGTGGATTTGTATAGTTATCCAAGTAATATCTTTTTGTTCGCATTGACTGCGGGATTACTCATTATTAGGAAGAACAGAAAGAAACTAGGCATCGTGGACGATGACTTTAAAACGTGGGATGTAGCGATCTATTTCTCATTGGCGGTCAATATTTTCTTACTGGTCATGCCGTGGTATCCTCCTCCCGGAGGAGCTAATGGTGGCGATGTGAGCTTCTGGTATGGTACTTATTGTGCCGTTGGCTTGGGTATCATGGGTGCCTGTATCCTCTACCACGCTTTCTGGATCTACATCCTGCCGTACTTTGGTAAATACCAGATCCGGCAAGAATTGATAGTTATAGATGGTGAAAGTTCAAAAGCTCATAGGCTGATCAAAGTACCGAATGCTGAGCTGGAAGCTTGGGACAGAGAGCATGATGCGTTGGGGAGGAAAATCGATTCAAGTGCGTCATCGGAGGATGGTGGGGCTGAGAACGTTCTGGAAAAAGAGTAAAACGTTTGAAGGCAACTGGAGGAGTTTGAAATGCGGGGATGCATTCACGACATGAAAGGTCATGTTACTTGAACAGTAGATGTCATTTAAGGCTTCGGCAATTAACCGAGCCTTAGCAACGAACAGGCCGCGCCTAGTTCGGTCTCCAAGCCAGATTATTTGCAGCCTCTCTCGGAGTATAAGACTTATGATTAGGGTTTTCCAGGCCTTATTTATATGTAGATTTTATTGATCATTGAATTTACTGGATTCAAGCCAACAACGTACATATAGTGATTTGACCAATTGGGGGAAGTAGTGGAGTTGTTAGCCTTATAAAACGATCTTGACTTTGGAAAGAGACATCATATCCCCAGATAGCGATCTACCTAAGTTCAATCCCAGAATCAACGGCAAAAAGCTGACACTGGTGAAAATAATGTCATTTCTTTCTCTTCAAGAATTATCCGTTGAAAAATCACCTTCTACAACAAATTATAGCGCGGCCTATTGATAATTTGCGAAGACACTCCATCACTTCCTTTGGATTCGGGGTTTCATATTCTCACGCCATGCTTTATGATGCATATAACTTCATGAGATCCATATGGCGCCAATTGCAACCACTCTTTACGCTTCAAAGATTTTCAACGAAAGGTGATAGATATTAGACCCGATCACTAAATCCAAAACAATTCAGCCTCGACTAGGGCTAACATAACGGCCATCGTAAATTAAGATTGCATCGAGATCAAAGATGGAAATCAAAATCTACGAAATGATCGAGATGATCGAAATGTTAAGAGACGAATAAGAATTGCCTGACTTCCTCCTTACATAGTAGCCTGCACCGAGGTTTCATAAAATAGATTGAGAAAGAATGAGAATAAGAAGCGCAAGTTATTCAAGCGTCCAACACCGAGCCCAAATTAGCTCGAGTAAACAGAAAGAATAATGATAATCAGCGGATAATGATTGCAGGAAGAGATGGATAATTTGATATCCGATGATGGATGAAATGTACCATGAATTAGAGATATGAAGGTTATCTAATTGTAGAGATGACATGGCCAACTCACATTTTACCTGTCACATAGAAGGCTCATAAACGTGCGTGTGCACTATATTGTTTCATATTGGCTATGCATCGTCGTATCGTTATATTTTTGGCGACTTGAAGGAGCCCCCCAAGTAGCGAAGTGGGTATTCATTTGCATAGCTCTTCTCCGACCATGAGCATTAATGGCTGAGCGAAAATGTCCAAAGTATCCCTCCTAGTGGTTTGGTTTCGGGTGTGGAATTTCGAGGCGCCTGAATATGTGATATAACAGGCTAAGTCAGCTTCGAACCATGCTTTGCAACTACGAAAATCCAAAGTATTGCCTTCTCAATCGGTCCTTGGACGTTTGCTAGCCTCATCGCTCTCATCGTGACCATTTGCTTCAGCCTTTCCGTCGACCTCATCATGTCCCCTTACCCTTCCGGCGCCTTCACCAAGTACTTCGACAGATTCTTCACCTCCAATCCAATTTCCATCTGCGTCAAAATATTCCGAAACATTCTCCGCAGTGATCCAGCCGCCACTACCTGGAAATGGAGGGGGTAATCCACCATCCGTAGCTCCTTGTTGTACTCCTGGAAGTCCGGTAACACCTTCATATCCGACATTACCTTCGAATTGAAATTCGGGACCTCCTTCTTCCATGTCTTCGTCTTCGTCTGGTACAAGATTTGAGCAATTCGTCAAAGCTTCGTATAATGTTTGTGTAGAATCCGGTTCGGTGGGAATAAGAACCAACTCAATAATCGATGGCATATCATCTCCGGCTGGAGGAGGAGTCTCTAACTGCATGAACAACCCAGTTACCTCTCCTTTCGATGCATCTGTAGGATCAGGCAGACGTTGAATGGCATGTAAGGATATAGAAGTATAGGGAATCGCGAGTCCAGCTGAGGTAGTATTATTGAATATAGTGACATTCCTAGATGAAATAAACGAGTCAGCCTTTGCGCAATGTGTACAATGGTGAGAGATGAACAATTACTCAGTAGAAATATAGGCGTCAACTGTCTCTACAACAGCTGCCTCCGAATTCTGTGCTGGACCTTCTGCAAAAAATGGCAATTCTTTTATATAGTCTCCAGAGGCAGCTGCACGCGCACCTTTAGCATGATAATGTAACACAGGTCTAGCGTCGTAGAATGTGCTTGGTGTTTGTGTTTGATGTTCTACTAAAGGTGTGAATGAGTCCAAAGCTGGCGCCGAGTGTATTGTTGATAGAGGCATGTTAGCTTTCGGATAGAGGAAGCAAAGTAAGGGTATCTGAAGCTTCGAGGTTCCTGATTTGTTTGAATTCGACTCTGAATTTACAAGTTTCGTGAATGAATGACAATTTTTTGCTGTCCAACAAATCCAACAGACCCCTCTAGAATTGTTTCTATAAGGCTGAATTGAGGGAAGGTATTCGGAGAAAGCGGCCGCTCGGACCAATATTTATCCGCAGAAATTTCCACTATCAGGACGTGTGCAAGTCTCAGTTGTGTCTGCTCTACCTTTCTATTATCGAGCCTACTAGGTAGCTAAGATAGTAGTAGTAAGTACAGAAGAATTGCTTTGTTCGTAATATATGTTCGTGTTATATCAGTCCGACTCCTTCAACCGCCATAACTCTTTCGAGTGCATATGCGTACGTCGGATATCAAAGCGAGCAAACATGAGCGACCTATCATATTGCACTCCTTCGAATTCCTTCTATTCAAGACATTAAACTCTCAATCAGGGAAGGATCCATCAAAAGTAAGAAAGTGAAGCTAACTAGTCCAACAAACGAACATTTGACAGAAGTCTGTGGTATATATGCGGAACTCCAACGAGTCCTATGCGATTCCAAGCAACAAAGCAAAATTGCAAATATTATTCCCTTCCTGCACTCTTTATGTCTGGTTGTACCTATAGACACCAATTACTCCGTATTTCCATCATCATTTTCCTTCTTTTTCTCTTCATCATTCACTTCCTCGTTCTCTCTCTCCTCTTTCCACTTGATCCGGCCCATGACTAATTCCTTTAAAAATTCGTTTTCGCCTTCTAGTTCCTTTATCCTGCATTCCATCATCTCAATCCTCTCTTTCTGTTCTTTGACATTGATTTCTAGGCTCTTTTCCCTCTGCTTCTTTTTCTGGCGAAATCGTGCTGAGGCTGCAGTCGATGCATCGCGCTTGGCATTTGGTTCTCTTGGAGAAAGCGACTGTGTGGGTGAGGAAAGTGTTTTGGCATATAGAGGTGCTGATAGTGGGGGCTGAGCGTGCAGATATGGATGCATAGGTATGGCTAATGAGAGTTAGTGCCTCGAAATTCGTGGACTATAATGGCCTGCGGGGAATATTGGGGTATGCCGATCGCCGTCATTTTTCCCGAACACCTTGTGCTAGAACGCAGAAAACTTTTCAGTCGCCTGCGGGTGCATTCTTCTGCCTACAGAACGAAAGATACAAATAAGAAGAACTTACCGGCATTCTGTCTATCGACCCAATTCATTACACCCCCCCACATATCCATCGAACCCTCACTACTATCCGAGGCCGGGTATGGCGCTATTGGGGTATCGTAGCTCGGGTTCTGCGCCAGCCCTTGAGTGAATACTCTAAGATCATGCTGAGCTAGGGCAGGATCTAAATATGAATGCTGTTGTTGTTGCTGCTGCTGCTGCTGCTGCTGCTGCTGCTGCTGCTGCTGAAAACTAGGTTGTGGTTGAGGATCGAAACGCTGCGATTGGTAGAGGAGCTCTGGTTCTGTTATCGGAGCGATAGACGGATATATCTGCGTGGCCGTCATAGTGACTTGTTGTATGGTAAATTTTTGTGCTAATTAGATGTGACAGGACGACAAAACAAATACACCAGAATTGCAGATATCACACAATCTTCAGGGTATTTATTCTAGCACCCCGCCCAGTTGACTCGAGCACAAAGCTAGAAATCAAAGTTCGACAAGTGGGATATGTTTGATTTATGGGTGTCTATTGGCGGTAGAGCGTACGAATATTATGTAAGTATGCTCTATCTATATGCGATAGCGTGGAGAAACTTCCAGGGTCGTGCCGTGGAGATGGGGTGAGGCGTCGTAAGGCGCAGGTGAATGGATCCCAAGTGTGCGGAAAGGAGCGCCCGAGACCAGCATCTATGGAAGAGGCAAAAATATGCGTGGGATTCCCTCGTCCAGGATGATCCCTTATGTAGAAGTGAAAAAGGAAAGGCCTGATTCGCTCAATTTTTCTGCGAATGTGTTTCAAACGATCACTTGTATACTATCTAGTGAATGTGCGGAAATAGAATTCTGGCGAAATGACACCGGCGAAATCCTACAGTGACACAATCTCCAGAGTAATAACGAATGATGGAGACGAGATAGACGGATTATCGAGTTTTACCCGAATACCTTCAACATATAAAGCTTTATATGTTCCATTCAATCAGGCGCTCTCGATTACCGAGCTATAACTCTATTCAACAAAAGGACCGAAGAAAACAAAGATATTACGAAATTTTGAAACTCTTTCAACAGACAAAGGAAGTCGAGATCGAAGAATTTTGAACCTCCTCTCAAGTAGCCCACTTTACTAACCAAGTTGACATTGACAGGACGTATTTGAATCCAATCAATTCTCTGTATAGTAATTAAATTTCCGATTCCCGATTGGACTCCACTTGAGTCGATGGCGTCTTGTATCAAAAACGATGATAGAGTGGATGAAGTGGACACGGCAGCTAAGAGCTTTCACATCTCGCGGACTGTTCCGAGTCCAAGAACAGTCCGAGTCCAAGTGCTCAATTTATGATATATAACTTCTCAATCGTCCGCTATTTCCCAATCATTATTTTCGAATACCCAAGCTGAACAAGCTACGAACCCCACTCATGCAGCTGAGAAACAGCAATGAAGCCACTAAATTTATCAGAAAACCACCAGTGTCACGATTGATGAAGGGGTGGAAAGACATCAGTACAAATTTGTACCTCTCCCGAGTTGCTTACCCGGTCGAGTGGGGGTTCCACAAAGAATTGCTAGCATGCATGCGCAGTGTAGAAACAAGCATTTCTACAGGAGTTATCATTTTGCGCCATGCGTCGCTGAACTCAAAATTTTGTCATCACTTTCCCGCCCTTCGGCGACAACACTCACGAACCCTTTATCACAATATTATAAAATACTCCCCAATAACCTCATCTACCTTCCTTTCTCTTTCTTCTCTCTTATCTCTTTTCTATGTTAAGGTTCGAGCCTACTAGGAGCACCCAAGGAATAATTGAAAAGTTCGATTTTCCGAGGTGTATTGAGCACGCAATACAGGGGTTCGATGAGCTCTTCGATTTACGCGAGGTGGACGGCTGGTAGACCAATTTTTCGAAATCTTTAAGTCTCGATGAATGCTCGCTCATGCATTTCGTGGAGGACACAAATTCTTGAAATCAGGATATTCCTCTCAATGATATTGATGATGATGGTTATGCAGATTGTCGTCAATGGATGAAATAGGAGTTCGCTTGGCAAGTCTCCCGACATTTCTCCGTTGGTGCCCTCAGACCTCAAGTTGAGGTTTTTGTGGGAGGATTGAGATTCGCGGCGTGGGGTAAGAGTGGAAGATGTGCCGATTTCTTTTATGATATCATATGGTAGTATTTTATCACATCGTAGGGTGGTATTCCATTATTGAAGGGTGCTATTATGCTGGGATGTTTTATGGTCATTTTCCAAAAACATGTGCCGGTTCTGATAAACAGGGAAATGTTATTTTAGATCTTCATCAAGCATTTTCATTGCGTTATCTTGCAGTTGAGTGGTCATTGTGGGTGGTGATAGATCGCCTTCGAGACTCCTTGAATACTACGTATTAGGAGGCGCTTAAATGCTTGGATTGAAATTTTCATTTGGCGGAGACAATCCTAGCCAGTTCCATTCATAAACTTCATTTATTCTCGCTGATATTGTGCTGAGAGAGAATATCGATTTTTCTAACATTATATCGAGCCTCAGAGCTTACAACGATAATGAAGTATGTACACACAATAAATTTTTTCAAATAGATAAGTTGTCAAAAATAGCAATACTGCATCTAAAAAGCATTCTTATCTTGCTCGCCACGAAATCTTTGCACTAAATAGGGCTCTCGCTAATACTCTCTCGAGCCTCGAACTCAATAGACTTTTTTCAAACAATCACATTCCTGAACCCTCATTTTGACGCGTAGAACTTCGATCATGAATTACGAAGCTAGATGTATTCCGTAATGCCTTCTCATCCACCAGCACCAGCACCAGCACCAGCATCACTTCTCCATCTACCACGCACGCACGCAGGCACGCACGTACTTCAATAGAGTACGTAGCTCTTCATCCACATCCACAACCACACGCACCACCGCATAAAGCTTGATCAATAATGATATCGCACTTCAATCATCTGTATCTCCAATTATGTTTCAAAATGCTTTATCCCCGAATCCTCTCCACACTATCGTATCTCATGCCAGCGGTGAGAACGACTGATGACCTCTCCATATCAGCAACACAGTAACACAGCAATATAAAACCACAATCGCGTGTAGAATTTTGCCCAGCAGATACGTTCTAAAAAAGGAGTCCAGAACGACAGATATAGCGGTGAGTATTGCGGATGCGAATCTACGTATATAGGTTATGTATTTTTCATTTATTGCATCTTGTTGTAAGAGCTGGGTGATATTTGTATACATACATACTTAAACATTATATGGATGATATTCCGATATGTTCATTTTGACGAGCATAGTATGATGATTATGAAAACGAGAAAATCAAGGGAAGATGTATCGCTTGATGAATGGTGCTAGGTAGGTAGGTGTGTAGATAGTGTATATGTTCATGCAGCAAAGTGAATCCTCTTAACGTGGGGAATAACATAAGATATCTAGTAGCTACCTAGGTATCTATATAGATATAAACCCATTGCCCTCCTCTTTGAATCTTGTTGATTCTTTCTTCTCCTCTAGAAAATAGCTGGGTTAGAATGCTTCGCCATTTGTAGCAAGAAAACTCAACCCAGCCTAGGTAATGCAAGCCAGCCTCAAGCGGTTCTAGATAGCCTCCCACACCTCCCACACCTCCTCTAAAGTCATAATATCATATAAAATTAAGCCGCTACTATCTTCCCATCTCCCATCATCTCATATTTCATCTTCTCCAACTTTATCTTCATATTTTTACATTTCTATATCCTTACATACCTAGGTCCTTACATCTTCAACTCGTTATCATGCAGAATATTTCTATACTCCAACATTCCGATATTCGCTCCTCAAATATACAACATCAGTCCCCTGGATACAATTCTCCTTTTGCATACTCACATCCTTATATCCTCCCATAACCCCATAACCCCAAGATCCTCCACATTCATTCCAAACATCAATTTCCCCATCCCAACATACTAGAACTAAATCCCAACTCCCAACATCCGCACACCCACTCACCCACCCAACCAAACAAGAAATTCAAACCCACAGCTCAGGATAAACACTAACTGATAAATACTAAGATACTCGAGTATATCTTACGATACAACATAACACCATCTCTCTCCCCTCTCCCCTCTCCCCCTCTCTCACCCTCTCCACATAACCCCTTCAGAAACCCAACTCCACACCCATAAATCCATATACATACCTACATACCTACTTATTCATATATCTACTTATCCATCCATCCACACCGTACCACATCACACCACACCACCACAAACCCCCCAAACCAGCAAAGCAAAGCAAAGCAACTATCCAAAACAACAAACAAAAACAAAAACAAAAACAATCATTTACCTCAAAAACAACATTGATTACCAGACACAAGAAGCAATCCGGACTAATCTTGATGTACACATTACAAGCGTCGCCTATGTAGGAAAAGTCAGTAAGGAAGTCAGTGATGCCGCCAACGAGGTGACGATACCTACCTGTAGCATTCTTCCCCAAAAACAACACAGCAGTTCGAATTTATACTGGACTGAACAAAAGAAGCCTCGACGAATCAAGTCGACTCAAATCAAACAACAACAAATATCACACTTCAAAACTTTCAAATATAAATTTAGACTTAACATTGTATGCACTTGATGCATCAACAGTCTAAGTACGCAAATCATTGATCAAAATGTATCTACCGACCTAAATCGATCCCCATGGCAGCTTCCCAAAGAATATCACTGATATGACCTCCAAGACGTTATCGATTATCATAGTAGCTTCCCAAAGTGCTCCTGATTCCCTTCCTTCCTTTGTATATTTGTATCTTATTATTTCTTACGATCACTACCGAGACATCAATGTTAGCAATGGTAAGCTGATTTGGGTTTAGATTTGTAACTCACGTGCTAAGCCTTCTGGAAAGCAATTGTAACCCCTTGTCATTATCAGCCTCCCTCTTCGCTCTCTCCAATGCTTGCTCTCGTCCCTCTTCATTCTGTCTCGTGACTTCTTCGTGACTAGGTGGGAGACGTTCGTTTTGCAAATCAACCTTTCGTGCATCCTCAAAATTAGTGATCGCGTTCTTGATACCTTCTGCTCCAAGCATCAAAGTTCCAGCTGGAAGTCTACCACCAGCTGCAGTCTTCAACTCGGTAACTCTCTCGGATTCTTCTCGCAAAACTTGGAAGACTCGGGAAAGACGACCGATTGCAAGAATTTTGTTCTTGATTGCTCTTCTCTTGTACTCGATGGATTCCGGATCCATTGGAGAATTGATTGGTGGCGATATAGGACCTGGAGAAGTGCTTGATGGAGTTTGATCATCCTTGAGCTCATCCTCAGAAGAAGTGCTAAGAATTGCGAGTAACATGTCGGTAATCTTCTCTCCAACGAAGGGTAGAGACCAAGTGAAAACGTCCATGAAATTTGGTAGCCAGTAAGGATGGGGAGTGCAGTTGAACTGTCTGATGTTCATAACATTGTTCTCATACTTTAATACCGCGGCCTTGTTGTTGTAGACATCGAGGTAATTGGGTGCTGAGAAAATGGTCATAACACTGGGAAATCCGGTTGTGCGAGTCTTTCTGTACATTCTGTAACCAGCATCTTGTGCCTCATGGGCTCGAATGATTGAAAGAAGGTTGTTTTTCTCAAGGAAGTTGCATGCAGCGGGATATGAGAAGAAGTATGAGCAACCTCGAACGTGATTATGAATGAAGAACTCGGAAGTTTTTTCTTGTCCAAATTCCTCCAATGGATCTGCCCATAAGATATCGCACATAAGACCATGAGTGGGAGGTTCGCGGAATCGATCAATCTGCCAACTCAAATTAGAGACGTCCTGGAAAAGAAATAACAGGTGTACATACGCTTTTAAGATCATCCAAAGTGTGTAGCTCAGGACTCAAACCTCCATGAATACACAAGAATTGCTTGTTCATGACAGCCGCTAAAGGCAATGCACAGAATGAATCCATGCATGCTTCGTAGATTCTCTCTGAATACTTGTGCTTACATTCAAGCTTGAATGTGAAGTAATCTGTCAAATGCCTGCATTCATGGTTTCCCCGAAGTAGCCACAAGCTATTTGGGTACCAGATCTTCAAAGACCAAAGATATAACACACACTCAATACTGAAATAACCTCTGTCGACATAATCTCCCAAGAAAAGGTATCTGGTGTCAGCTGGATCTCCACCAACTTCAAAAAGCTTCATTAAATCGTAATATTGTCCATGAACATCACCACAAACAGTGATTGGCGCATCCATCTCCAGAAGGTTAGGTTCTTGCTTCAATACTTTTGTACCCTCTTCGAGAATGAAAAGAGCTTGTTCTTCAGTCAAACGACCTTCTCTGTAGAAATGTTGCTTCAAGAATTGTAAATTTGGCTTGGATGGATCTTGTGGCGAGAAGAATTGTTGATCCGTCGGTGGGACCATGGCAGGTGCTTGTACATCTGCAATTATATAGATTCAGCATCGCGCTCTGGCAGTTGCGCATCTTGATTTCAACCATACCTTTGCACACTCTTTCCATCGTGCTCACTTGACTTCCATCTTCCATAGTATGCAGAGTAAAATCAATCTCTGGCACAGGTTTCTTCTGATGAATTGCTCGCAAAGCATTGTCAACTTGCATTCTGTTCTCAATGGCCGCTGGCGCAAGTGGGGTCAGCGGGGTTTTGGGTTGGTCCTCGCCGTCCATGATGGCGAACGGTGTAAAGGATGAAGGAATATGGAATTTCCCGGTGACTGTCGTGTCACAAAGGGAATCAGTCGTAACTGGATATTTGCGATCGGGATAGGAAAGCGGATGGCAAAAAGCAGCTGAAGAAAAGGGGAGTTTGTTCAATACAGGCGAATTGGACCCTTAAAGTAAGCAGACAAATTAAGCCGTAAATAACTTGTATCAGCTCCTGAGCAAATTGAACAAATCCGAACGAAGACTCCAAGGAAGCTTTATTGAAGATCAAAGGAAAGGGCAGAGTATATTGAACTCGCTGTCGTTGGTAGCTGTTGTCAATAAGGCTGACAATCAGATAAGTTTTAAAGGGTTCAAGTTGTTTGTGTTTCGGGGAGGGTTAAGCCAAAGCTGGAGGTGAAGTTTAATAATAAAAAGGCGGCAAATCCCAGGGTGTTGCCAGAATGCGAGACTGCCTAATAAATTTGGTAAGGGTGAATGGTGGTGAGTGCCTAAGCAAAAACGATTATCTGTGGGGATTTTGGAGCCTCGACCAACTTTCTACCCATTCACTGGTTCCACATCACCACAACTTATATTATCGTATTATCACAGGACACATGAGTATTGGAGATTGAAGAGAAGAGCAGAAAATACGAATATCCATCTTCTATTTGCCCATACGAGTACATACCTGGGTATCTCCTTCTTCGTACATATCTATCAGGTACATATACACACACACACATACACACACACATACACACACACATACACACACACATACACACACACATACACACACACATACACACACACATACACACACACATACACACACACATATCATTTCCCGTCTCGAATTGCCAACATCATATGACTGTATCTCTTCTAAGAGAAGGGAAAGAATCGATCAATTGAGAAAGTTACCGACCTACCTAGGAACGCCTGGGCATCTATCTATACGAAGTAAAGCAACCAATCCAACCCAATCTTCATCTCAAACCCATTCCCAGATTTCATAGTCCTCCAACCAGAACCAGATCCAGTTCCAGTTCCAGATCCAGTTCCAGGGGCTTAATCGATATCGCTCTTCCAAGACTATAAACCAACCTTCTTCCCTTCCAATTCTTCGAGAACACTACACGCAATCCCTTTTATCGGCAAAAAAAGACAAGGGTCATCAATTGTTTGGTAAATCTTATTCCATTTAATTAATTGCTATTATTACTTGGAAGAAACGAAGACCAATTGATAGAAGATTACTGGTCATAGCTCTTTCCCAAGATCCATTTAAATCATGGACAACCGTTGAGTGCCCCCTTGCACAACTTCACCGATAGAGAAACTCAAGAACTAACAATGCTTAGGTACCCATCCACTGTTAGCGCAGGTACCTCTAACGGTCTCACCGTTTGTCTCTCTTCCTACTGCGACTACTCTTCCATATACATATAAAACTCTTCCCTCAACGTTGCCACCATCATCTACGGCAGCTTCAGCCTCGTCCAGCGACGGGAGATCTCAATACGTTGTATCGTCGTCGGGTCACGCAGCACATCCAGATGAGATAATTGCATCTTGCAAAGCACTTCAAGCTTACATACAGAAGGTTCAAGACGATGCAGACAGGGAGCTGAAGGCATGGGAAGATGCGATAGCTGCAAGAGAATTGGCAGAGAAGCGTAGAGTAGCTCCCGGATGGTTGGACAGTGATGCTCGAATATTAGAGCCAGAGAAGAAGACAGTTGCAGGAGGTGAAAGCCTTATGGATGTTGATGTGTCAAATAATGATGCTTCACGCCTCGCACAAACCCCTGTGGCTGTACCAAATCAAGAAGGTGACGAACTCGATAGAGCGTTCGGAGGAATGGGATTAAATAAACCATGATTATGAGACGACGACCACCGAAAGACGAACAAATAATTAATTTACCAGATACTACATACACTTTTCTACTGTTGTGCAATTTGTGACGTAACTGAAGCTTAGAATATCGCATATTGGCCTTGAATATAAGGCACAAACACCAACCTTCAAGGTTGAGCTTCCCAAAATCTTCAATCTTGTCTCTCTTGCTTCGACCATAATGCCTCCACGAATACCGAGGGCGAGAACTGGCTGGAAAAAATCCCTTCGAACGCCAAACAATTTCGAGAAATCGCATATCTGCCCGATATGCACTCTATCTCAATATTCAGAGAGGCCTCGGAGTGAACCTCGACAACGCAAACTCTTACCCACCCCTCAATTACCAGTTCGGCATTCATCTTCTGCTCCTATAGAAGCTATAAATAATGGAGGAACTGGTAATATCTCCAAAATAGACCGCAGTTCTCTTAGAGAGGCATTACTCGACGTACAAAAACACGCGACGAATTATGTGAATATTTCTAGACTACAACTTGCGTTAAGAGGTTTAGAACAACCAGAGGGTCAAGAGACAATAAGGGTTGCAATATTAGGACTTGCAGATGGTGGTACCTCTCTTCAGAAGACTAAAGAGCTCCTGAGACTCATTTTGGCGGACCCATTGAAAGCAGAGGAGGAATGGGAGCGGCGTATAATCCACGGTGATGACATGAACCGGCCATTACTGATAAGAGTGGGACATAATGAGGAAGAAAGCTCGGAACGGAATGGCAGGCTGGTACATGAAATGAATATTTCTTCTCCGATGTTCAGTGGGCACAAAATGGAGATTTTAGTTTTGGAAATGGAGCCTCCAATAATCAACGGAACCGAACTTTTCGAAGAAACAGTCTTAGTACCGACAATGGAAATACCGTCTAGTGCAGCCCGTTATACTCCAGTTACAACGCCCGTACATAAATCGTTTCTTCTGGGCCAAGGAATTATGGGAGCAGTCTCTCTTGTTTCGTATCCTCTGCATGCAAACCGAGAATCTATCGGAAGTGCTGTCAACGTTTCAAACTTCGAATCAAAATCTCTACCTATACCATCTATCGATATTTCATCTGGCAATGAAGCTCTGCAAACATTTCGTAAGAGCATTGAGAATGCGATGGCTTACGAGCGTCAATGGTTGTCAAGCGGTATTCCAGAAGTTATTGACTGGATGAAGTCAGGTGCATCCTCAACTCAAGACACTATCAAAGAACCACTCCTCAGACTGATTTTATCTACCATACAAAATGCGGATAAAAACCTGAAAGTAGAACAAGCTAGACAATTGTCCCTTCTTTTGTCTACTCGAGTACCTTCAGCCCAGATGAAATCACTACGTCACGAGCTCTCTAGTTGGTCTGAACGTGCTCATACTGAGCTTCGGGATCAACTGGATGTAGCATTTGGTGGTCAGAGGTGGCGTAAGCTGGGTTGGTGGAAGTTATTTTGGCGTGTCGACGATGTTTCCATGATCACGTCTGATATGTTGAGCCGAAGCTTCTTGATCGAGGCCGAAAAAGAGATCATATTTTTAGCCGGACGGACAGAAGAAGCTGGAGTCTATCGAAACATATCTCTTGATTCTGACTCTACACAGAGCTCTGATTGGGCTTACACATCTGTCCAGGAGGCCCTTCCAGAGGGATTACCTCCCCCACCAAAACTTCGAGATGTTATCCCAATCAAAGCGGATGAGGATACACCGATGAAGATACAGCCTCAGCCTTGGCCTTTACATATTCCCATTGCAAGATCATTCTTATCTGCAACTACCATTCCTGCTCTTCAAGCCTTAGCGCAAAAGCTTGTCCTACAAACCCTCAGTACTTCATCCTTGACGTCGGCCCTTGCCGGTCTAATGTATGTGAGTAACATGTCTACAACTTTGTACGAAGCGGGAGCAGTCGCTGCCTTTGGAATAGTGTGGAGTATGAGGCGGATGCAAACCAAATGGGAGACTGCGCGGGCATACTGGGAAGGCGAGGTTAGGGAAGAAGGTAGGAAGGCTGTCAGAAACGTGGAAACGATTGTTGGTGAAAACCTGAACAAGGCAGAGGAAGGCAAAGGATTAGATCCAGTTATCGAACGAGATCTGGAGAAAGCACGGGAAGCCATCAGATCTGCGCAAGATATCATACGTTGAAAATCAACGAATAATTAGCATCGATGTAACATTATTGTATTATGAAACATTACTCAGCTAATTGTGAATCAACAAATAATTACGGAACATCATTTGCAGCTTGTGGTAAACGGGTTTCTTGTAGCAAATGCACGGAACACTCAAAATATTACACAGCAAATTTATTCTTTGCATTTTTAACCTGGTGTTCTTGCGCGAGATGTAAGAAAAGGCTTTTGTATGAACACTGACTGAACAACTGTAACATTTTTCTCTCATTCGATTCACATGTCAAATTTGCCGTAGACTTTCGCAATCACGTGCTAAGAGGGTATATTCATGCCTCAGGCAACTGTACTGCTCTAGCGCCTGGATGTTCCAAGGTTCGAAAGCCATTGGCAATAAACTTTTGAATCTTCAACTTTGCGACACCAATTAACTTTAATTTTACAACATTTTGTAATCACTCTACTCCGCAAATTATCTCTTGTAGCAGGCCATTCCATTTCTTTTGTCAAAAGCTCTTTCTGATGCATAATAGATCCAGTGCAATATGTCTACTCCAGATTCAGGTACCATAGATACTCAACCGGCGAAGTTGACGAAAGCCAATGTCGAAAAATCTCTAGACAACGAGAACCCATCAATCCACGATAAAACAGAATTAACGCATACAGAGCTCGGCAGGGACTCTACAGAATCTGACAAACCAGAAAATAATGCGACATCTCAAGATTCATCAACAGGTACAGGAGAGCAAGGCGTCACATCAGATAATGATACGAATCTGAATGAGAATCAAAATGGTGAAAGTGATGCAAGGGAAAAAGATATTGCTACCGAGGGCCCGCCATTACCAGAAGAACCTCTTCCGCCCCTACCAAATGAACAACCTCCAGTTGTCGCACAAGAAGATGATGGTTGGGCGCCAGTCTGGGATGAGACAAATCAAGCTTTTTACTTCTACAATCGCTTTACCGGTGCCACACAATGGGATAACCCTCGTGTTCCAGAGGTCTCGCAGCCTGGTCCTCCAGGTGTACCATCTACAAAGTCTGCTGTTGTATCTACAGAACTCGACCCAACTTCTCGCCCAGCTGGCGGCTATGATCCTGCTATCCACGGAGATTATGATCCGAACGCCTGGTATGCGCAATCATCGACAGTCGAAGAACCAACGGCTGCTGGGTTAGATCCAGCCGCCGCCTATGCAGCAACTGGCCAATTCAATCGATTCACAGGACGTTGGCAAGCTGCAGAAATAAATCCGGAGAATTTCAATGATGAGAATAAGAGTAAAAGGCAAATGAACGCTTTCTTCGACGTTGACGCTGCGGCAAATAATCACGATGGTAGAAGTTTGAAGGAAGAACGCAGTGGCAAGAAGTTATCCAAAGCGGAACTAAAGCAATTTAAGGAGAAGAGGAAACAAAAAAAGGAAGAGAAACGAAGAGCGTGGTTGAGGGATTAAATATACCACAAATTTTTGCATGTATTAGCGTCGCATTGGGGTTACATAGGGATCGAATCCAGGAGTTATTGGATGATTTTGAGTGGAAGGGCACAAATTAAAAACATATTAATCTTTATGTTCCACATATTTTCTTCTTTCATTTTACAAGACAATTGGAACGGCTACCAAACTATGGAGATTTACCCCCTCGAATACTCCGAGTCCAGCCATCAGATTTTTCGATTGTATATTTCCAGGAGTTGCATGCATGAGGTTCGGATTTTTGCCTTATTCGCTCACATTGTACTTTAATGGTCTCGAATTATCATATTTTTGCTCAAATGCGCAGCTGTGAATAGAACAGTCAACAACATCATCCCTTTGATTTAGCAACAGACTACCATTTTATTTCACTTTCTGCCACACATTGTTTATAAAATTCTCAATTGTTCTTGAATTTTCCAACTCCATTGCCAATTTCAGGCTTCACGAGACGAGAATCTCCATCATGCGGCCGGTTTCGTTATCAAATCCATTGGCCTGTACTCGGTCTCATGTTGATTCGTCGAATGCTGCCTTGGAACCAAAAACCATCGTGCCATTCGTGAGCTACCCCACCCCCACGAAGAAACGTCTCAAGTCTGGAATCAGACGCCACGACCTTATCCAGGCAGTCTTCCGATAGCCCTTGATCGATATTTGATGGCGATATTTATGCAAGTGATAAAAGCCGTCCTTAGGATAAGTGTTTAAACTTTGCGGATCTTGCAACAATGCCAGGGATGACCTTTCGGCAAGTTGTCCGTATGAAATTTTCTCCAATGGATTTTGGTCAAGCTATCTATCGGTAGACCCAAAAATAATGGGATTTCCGGTTATTTTTGTCGTTGCGTTGAGCGCGGAAACCAACTGGCAATACCGCAGTTGAAAAGATAAGGTAGTGTATCATTGCTTATGCATAACAGACAATGGACGAGCAAGCCAGATAAGAAGCTGTTCTAGTTGTCTTACTGCATACTGCGGGGTGTAGAATGAACAAAACGGTCCCTTGGCGGAGTATGCCTCCTTAGCCATTAACTTTTCTTCTTTTCCGGAGTCGCTCTTTCAGAGATAAAGATCGACTGATTGGTGACAATAGTTGAATATTTGCCAGATTACCCGTAGTTGAATGGCCTTTCCCCATCAATCCTTGCCTCATGTGCTAGTGACATGTCCGCAAGTCTTCGAACCATTTGAAGAATCACAGGATAAAAATCCAGATCTCTTTTGTAGAAACTTTTCCCTGTCCGCGACTCCACTTGTTGATATCATCAAGGGCGCAGGAAACCATTGGATGGAAAACATGTTGGATAACTTTGCATCTATCTCATATGAAAAATTGGGGAGATTTCGTCTACTATATATGTTCCGTAGTACTCCTCTCTTCTCCATAAATTAAACATTGCACCATTCTTCTCTCAACTTCGTCATCGCCTCATGAAGCTTCCCTGTTAAACATGTCAATTGCAACCAATGAAATGATTCAGAAGTTGAGGGATGATGAGTCTACACCTCTTCTTTTGGATGCGAAAACCCCAGAAGTCACGAGTTACAATAAATCTTCCATTCACAGCGATGAGGAATCCACAATATGCACGACACCCCTTGTTGATCCATCGCCGGAAAGCTCGCGTAATATAGCAGGCGTCATTTCGATTCTTCTTTTAGGTGGGTGTAAATGGACTTCTTGTTCAGAGGCTCTCCAAGCCAGAGATTACTCTCCATCTATTGTCCCATTCCCAATATCAATATAACCCATCTCACACATCTCCAGGTGTCTTTATAGCAAATGCCGACGGATCACTGGTTCTCGCTACGAGTGGAACTATCAGTAGCGAGTTCAATGATTTGGGAAATGCAGGGTGGCTGATCTCGTCGTATATGCTAGCTATGTGCGCTACTCAGTCTCTAGTGTGTCTACGCCCGTTTTCAAATACAAGATTACCTTCTAATTAGCCAAATAGTATGGGAAATTAAGCGATATCTATGGGAGGAAGAGTACGATATTAGCTTCTTATGTGTTTTTTGCTTTGGGCTGTGCCATCTGGTAGGTGCTTTTATTTGTGAAAAGATCTCGATTGTTATGATTGTTTGGCAAGGAAATGAATAATTCGAAGTTCATTGTGGGTCATTATTGCTAGCGCATATATATGACAGGATGGGTCATTACGAAATTAGTCCATTGAACTTGATGTTTCTCACCCAAAACTGTGTTTGATGAACTATTCGTAATCAGCTAACATGAAGCTTAGTGGGCTGGGATGGAATCTCCCGGTAGTGGTAGTTGGTCGACTAGTCGCAGGCGTTGGTGGTGCTGGTATTAATTGCCTAGTATCAATTGTTATTGCAGGTGTGTTCCTTACATATTGTTCTCAACAAAGCTGACTTCATATCCACAAGATATGGTTCCAATTAGAGAAGTCGCTAAATGGAGAAGCTATGTCAATATCGCAGCTACAACTGGAAGATCATTGGGGGGCCCAATCGGAGGTTTCTTGACTGATACTATTGGGTGGCGATGGTGAGTGACTAATGTATATGCAGTATTGTACTCTCTGACTTGTTTGTGGTCAGGTCATTTTTGACACAATGTCCACCTACTATCTTAGCCTTGATGCTAGTACTTTGGAAGCTGGATATCACACCGCAACAAACCTGCGGCAAACAATCCCACTTCTCGAAGTTACGGCGTATTGATTTCCTAGGCTCAATCTTCCTTTCGGTCTCAATCGTTTGCGGGCTCATGGTCCTCGATCTCGGCGGTCATCGAATGCCGTGGACTGATCTGAAATTGCTATCGCTATTAGGCATCTCAGTTGCAGCTGGAATTTTGTTCTTTCTAGTAGAAGGCTTTTGGGCTAAAGAGCCTATTTTTCCCTTGAGATTGTTGCGCAATAGAGATGTGCTTACAAGTTATATTAATTTGGGCTTTCAATCGGGCGCTCAGATGGCGGTATGTAATTTCTTGACTAAGTATTCGTTTAATTTTAGCGACTAATGAATGGCTAGATGATGATGCTCGTTCCGATTTATTTTCAAATCACCGATCATGCGACTTTTACGACAGCTGGTGCACATCTCATGCCTTCTGTAATTGGAAATGCAGTAGGAGGTCTCCTAGCTGGATATATTATTCACAAGTACCCCTCCCCCTCCTCGTCTCAATTCCTCCTTTTCCGAAAATCCCTCGTTAACATCCCCTAGAACCGGACACTACAAACCCATTCTCCTCCTCGGTGCCCTCTCCTCCCTAACATCCTACACCCTCCTCCTCCTCCGCTGGCACGGCCACACCTCTTTCCTTGAATCCCTCTACATCATCCCCGGCGGCTTCGGTAACGGCATCGCACTTTCAGCATCATTTATAGGACTCACAGCAGGAGTGGAACAAGAAGAGCTGGCTATTGCCACGAGCGGACTTTTTTTAAGCGCAAATGTAGGATGTGTGGTGGGGGTTAGTGGGGCGGGGAGTGTGATGGAAGCGGGGCTTGAAAAGGGTCTCAGGGTTGCGCTTGAGGGGTGGGAGGGGAGTCAAACGGTATGTGGAGTTTTGTTTCTTTGATTCTTTTTCTTTTGATTTTGAAGATCTGAGGTACTAAATTATGTCATCTTTCCGCTTCAGATCATCGAACGAGCACTCTCGGATATCGCATACGTGCGGAATCTCGATGGGGAATTGGGAGAATTGGTGAAGAATGTTTATGTGAATTGTTTATCTTATACTCATGGTATGTAGCTTTTTCTCTGTGCTGTTTGATATTGGGGAAGTTTGGTGTTGGCGCATCGTGACTAATGGGGATTAATGAATGAATAGCTGTTTCTGTTTTTGCGGCGGTGGTAGCGTTAATTGCGGCGTGTTGTGTTAAACAGCATCGTCTTTGAGGATTGGAAGGGGGAAGTAGGGCCTTGGGGGGGTTAAGAGGTTTAGGGATGAGAAGGTATGGGTGGGAGGGTAGGAGAAAAGTAAGGTTGGGATGCAATAAAAGTGCGAAGGTTATATATTGAAGAATAAGAATGATGGAAAATCACAGAATAATTCATGACTACCAGTTCTACATTCATTTCGTTGGAATCCATTTTCGAAAGGTCATGATGTATAGTCAGATGACTGGATTTCGCAAGTCACATTTTAACGGGATAACACGATCGTTTCAAATACGACTTTCATTTTATGAATATCTGGAATATTCTAGTTTCTAGACCACTTGTCTACCTAATCAGGAGGATTGCATTTCGATGTCCCAGACCCGCCGCGCGTTAAAACTTGAAGCTGTTGGTAGCGAATTCGTATAATCTCATCGGACGCTGTCTCTGGAAAGGGGCTTAGAGGGAGATGAGATGGGCGAGAATTTTGTTTTCGATTGAGGAGGGTTAAGGTGAAGGAGGGGAAACAGTGTACGATTGAAATATACGAAGTACCAGAAGTTCTTGCCTTTGTTTGTATATCAGCAAGTCAGTAGAAGTTTTGTTTGAGAAAATCACAATTATGCACTTGACGCATTGATTTAGTTGAGCTGAGTAGTATGCGATCTAAATACAAGTAGCTTAAAATAAAAAACCAAGCCACCGCCATTGCTGATGACTCAAAACTATCATTAAACGGGTATATAAACCAGATCCAGATAACAAAACGACAAAGGGTATCAGAAATGAATTCTAGTTAACATGACCTCAAAGTGCAACATCGCTGAACGCTCCAAACTAAATCAAATGCAGTGTAAATGATGAAAAAGAGACCCATAACAATCTACCACCGCCTATATTCATAAACAGACTCAGAACGCGAACGAACTTGAGGAAAGCGGACTTCTCTAGAGCCTGGCTGTTTCACTCGAATTCTTGGTTGTCTAATCTCCCACACATCTTGACATGGTACATCGGAAGCTAAAGGAGGTAACAAGTATGGTTCCCTCTCCTCTAGCTCTCGTCGCGAAGGATGTCGTCTTGGATATTCGTCCCGACGGTCGATTTGTACAGGAAAAGGTAGGATATGTACTTCTTCAGAAGTAGGTGCAGGTGCAGGTGCTGAAGCCTTTTCTTTTTCTTGTGTCGGCTCATGACTCTTCGTTCCCCCGACCGTAATGCCCTCCTTATTCCCATTCTTCTCCATTTGTAATTGTATTTCCAAATGCGCCTTCTCGTACTCCTTCTCCATCATTCTTCTTTTATGTATATGATGATGCCATTCGTGTCGTACCTCTAACCCCGCAAGAATCAACGGTGCGCTCCAGAGAACAAGCTTGCCGAGCTTCTTCACTGGATTCTCGAGTTTCTCAACCGTCTTATACACGCGCTTCCCTACGCCGGCTACTTCCTCTTCGACATCTCTATCTCGTGTATGATGTCGATGTGATCGAGAGTTCCTTGACATCTTGCGCGAACGTTTGCGATTTTCTGATGAGCGTGAAGATTGGCTAGAGCTGGTAGATGACTCTCGAGACAAGGTTGACTTTCTGTGATTCGGAGGCATTCGCAGAGCTTAGGGTTCCAGAGCGCACACTGCTGCTTCGTTTTTCAAGTATACAACGAGGAGCACAACGGCAAAAGAGAATAACGAGTCAAATCTGTGTAGTTAATCTCGAGTGATGATCTAGTAGCAAGAAAATAATTCGCAAAGCAAGCACTTCCACTTATGGAAAGAATCAGGTTGCTATATATTGACATTTCAACATCTGCGACAACTTGAGGCAGTGATGTTCAGCAGTTAGAGTCATGTGTAATCCATGACCAGCTGACCTACCGTATGAGTCTTTTATCTCGACACAGATATGTTGCGAGACTATGTTTCGAATAGATGACTCTTATTCATCATGATTTGCAATCAAATGATTTTGAGGGAAGAGAAATGCTAAACACTTCATGAGTTGCTGGAAGTTCGAAGATGATGAGCTCTGGAAGCGCGACGCGTTGCTAGCTCATGAGTTCACGTGCGCTTATATAAGCGAGATATCAACCTGTAATTCCCGAGGTCCCCCACAAGCAATGCTGCTCAAAACATGCAACTTCTGTGATTTGTCGAACGGAGTCGTATTATATATGCAATGATTCCTAGTGGAATCTCTTGGACTTGCTATTCGATCTTGAGCAAGTGTATCTTCAGAGGAGTATCTTTCACGTGGCTATTCTCATGTTATTAGTCAGTTGATTATCATGTCATTTGATTCAACCTATTTTTCGAAGCCCCGCGGAGGATTACTTGTGTTCTGAATTTGCACCCGGTCAAAATTAGCACTCATTATCTATTTCCAAGGATACTTCCATGTCTTATGTGTTTTTTCTGATATTCGTTAACTGTTTCCTGGCCCATCGATAGGCCCTGGCACCACGTCGCGTTTTTGGTCTCTGGTGACTACCACCATGTAACTTACTGTGAATGCAACGAGTAGACTTACTAGAGCTATGAGCTTTAGCCGTCTAATGTAATCTTTTACTTGCGTGTACGAGACGCTTCTTCCAGCGATGCGATACGTATTAACCATCTACTCCTCGCAAAATAATGTTCGTCTTCTATTGGATTTAGATAAGATATTCAAAATTATCCTTGTATAGAACACCTACAACTTCTCTATTGATTCGCCTGAACAAAAGGAACGGCTTTTCTTGTACGCATTAGAAGCCCAATAATGAACTCCCGTCTAAATCCAGGGTAGCATTAGGGCACCTGGAAGTGACGTCTACCTACCCCGTCCTCAGCATGTGTGGATACATGATTTTTATTGCCTTTGCCGCAATAGTGGTGGCTAAAAGTTCAAGACACAAGGCTCTGTACATTTCCCCACATATGAAATTGAGACTTGGTCAACGTCGAGCAGACAACAACAGCACTGAGCTCAACTATCCCAAAGACTCTTAACTCTTATACATTGAATTTCACGTCATGTCTCAATACAGTTATTCTAAACACCCACTGGATTCTGACGGTATTCGCTTGCTCGGTTTAATGCCAAGCAAAGACCTGACCTCTCCAATAAATTGCCGACTTCATGATTATTCTCTTCGAGAATCGGACAAGGGGACCCATCTATATGAAGCTTTATCATACGTATGGGGTAGTTCGAATAAGCCTAAAGTTGTCTTCATAAACGAGGATTCTCTACCTGTTACAGCAAACCTTTACACTGCACTGCTACATCTTCGAGATCGCACTTTTGAAAGAATCATATGGGTGGATTCTATTTGTATCAATCAAGAAGATAATACAGAGAAGGGTCATCAGATTCAATTAATGGCGAAGATCTTTGGTCAAGCGAATCGTGTAATTGTTTACCTTGGTGATGCAGAAGATGATAGCAATCAAGCGCTCGAAAGTATACGTGTTGCTGCAGAAGGCAAATCCCTGGAACAGGGAATCAATGAAATGAACCAGAGGGGAATTTTTGGACTGCTCAAACGACCATGGTTTCAACGGATCTGGGCAAGTTAATTTACCATCGATGATATTTTTCGAAAAATTAGTAACGGGATTCGATGCAGGTTCTTCAAGAGGTTGGCTTCGCTCAACAAGTCCTGATAATGTGTGGCTCTGCAACAATAGACGGGTATACCTTCAGCCAGCTTTTCCACAGCCGTCATTCAGACTTGCTGGCTCTGATCCGTCCAGTGATTTACCTAGTAAGAGGAGCAATCTTCCGACCGAAAAATGCAATTAGGTCATCAGGCGCACTTTCCCTAGGCGAGCTGATAGATATGTACCATACCCGTATGGCCACTAAACTTCACGATAAGGTATATGCCTTGCTTAGTATGAGCTGTGATACTCCTAACCTAGCTGGACTATCGCCTGATTATAAGGTGACATGGAAAACACTCTTGGAGCGACTTGTTAAATTTATACTTTTCAAAGATGTATCTGTAAAGACTTGGGATGGCAAGGAAACAGCACTAATTGAAAGCAGGGGCTATGTCCTTGGCCATGTGCTCTCAATAGATATTGATAGCACTAGGTACGAGAGACAGTGCGTAAGCATCGAGTTCAACAATCGACCAGAATCCGTGTATCATTACAAAGAGTACAGCACTCGTTGGTTTCTCCCGGCTTTAGCAAAATCTATTCAGCGAGACGATCTCGTTTGTATTTTGCAAGGGGCTTCAAAGCCATCTATCATTAGAGCATACAAGGATCATTTTTCTATCATCGTAATTGCGGTTAATTTGGAAGGACACACACAAAGAGACAGAGGATATATTGAGTGTCCAGCTCCCTCGCATTCGATGAAGAATTTCTCTCGAGATTTCTTGCTCATCTGGAACTGGGAGCAGAGCCTTAAGTACCCACAAGGTCAAGCAGAATATGAAGGTACAATTGAGAGCTATTTCTCGGTGCCAGAGTATCTGGAGACTGATACAAACAGAGCAGTCAACTCAATCAATGTAGCACTTGCCTTGGGAGATACAAAAAACTACGTGAAAGCAGAAAATATACTTCGGAGACAGATAGAAAATTACGAGGGAATTCTTGGAAGAGAGAGTTTGCATGTATTAGCACTCAAAGAAAGCCTTGCATGGATATATCATGAGAAAGATGAACGGACCATAGCAGAGAATCTTTTCTTGAAAGTGATACACATAAGAAAATGTTTTCAGGGAATGTATCACCACGATACGTTGAGCACTGTGGCAAAGCTAGGGTTGGTCTATATGAAAGCAAATCCCGCGTGGGGAGTAGCAAGCAGAGATATGAGAAGAATATCGAATCGAATCGAGAACAATATTCAAATGAGCGAGGAAGATTTGATAACAGTTGGAAGGCTATATGATTACAAAATGATGGAACTTTTGTTGGAACTGGAAAGAGATAATGTCAAAGTTACAGAAGAGGTGGTGAAGGCTGCAGTGGGGAATCGGTATGATGGGTATGAGGTTATGAAGCTTTTGTTTGAGAAACGAGGCGAAGAAATAACAATCACTGAAAAGGTGGTGACAGCTGCAGCGGGGAACTTGAATAATGGGTATAAGATTATGGAACTTTTATTTGAGAAACGAGGCGAAGAAATAACAATCACTGAAAAGGTGGTGACAGCTGCAGCGGGGAACTTGAATAGTGGGTATAATATTATGGAACTTTTGTTTGAAAAGCGAAGTAAAGATATGATAATCGTTGAAGAGGTGGTGATAGCTGCGGCAGGGAATCCGGATAGTGGGTTTGAGACTATAAAGCTTTTGTTTGCGAAACAAGGTGAAAAGATAACAATCACTGAAAAGACCATCAGGGCTGCAGCGGCGAATACGAATAGTGGAAAATTGATTATGATGCTTTTGCTTGAAAAACAAAGTGAAAAGGCTATCATTACTGAGAAGGTAGTAGAGGCCGCAGCAGGAAATCTTCGTTTTGGGAAGGAGATTATAATGCTTCTATTGGAGAAACGAGGTGATGACGCAATAATTCCTAAAGAAGTGGTGGTAATTATTGCTGAAAAGTTCGATTCGAAAGTTATGGCACTTTTGCTTGAGAAACAAAGGGAAAGAATAGTTATTACTGAAGAGATAATGAAGGCCGCAGTAGGAAACAGTCGTTATGGACGGGGAATAATAAAGCTATTGATAGAAAAACGAGGGGGGGAAGTCATAATTACCGTAGAGGTATTAAAAGCAGCAAGAAAGAATATGAGTCTGGAACGAGAAAAGATTGTTTCATTATTGGAGAATCGACTGTATGTATATTGCACACTCTGTTATACTTGCATTGCTGACATATTATTCAAATCAGCAATGAAGAATTCTGAGTGTACCGAGAGAGGCAAAGTCCGGATCGGGTATGTTGACGGTAATGAAACTAGCAACGATAAATATATTGGATCTTATGTAAGAGGCCGAATCTTCAGAGGCTAATAGCGTACAAGATGGAAGTAGAGAGAAACACACAGAGTTGAGCTCATTCTGGATGATATGATCTAGTTTCAGCTTTTATGACGCTATTTGAGCATAATTTGCAGACTTGGTGTGTAATGTTGACGCAAGAGTAAACTCGCTTAACCCAAATGCTAAATATATAAAACCCCCTTTGGCGAGCGCGTATAGATATTACGATTTTGATGATCTTCGATCACAGACCATGAGGTGGGAATAAGCCTGGAACATGATATGGAGAAAACTATACGCTCAGTCCACGGGGCTGAATTGAGGATGAGCAGAAACGGCTTCTAGAAGGGGGTGACCAGCCGTTTTCTGGGTTTGTGAGAGAATGGGCTTGTAAGCACTGGTGCAATCTATTTAACAGCCTAAGTTGCCTAAAATAGTATCCAAAACTACTAAATTCGGCAGTCCAAACCGTCATAATCAGACAAAAGGTATAAAATAAGGCTAGGTAAAATAATATGATTTCGAAACTTATAATATTCGCCGGGATTGGGTAATCATTTAATCGTATCTTGAAGGATAGAGAGGTAGGTTGACTTGAAGTTGTAGGGAGAATATATTGAATAAATTGAAGAATAAATTACAGATTATTTATATAGTCATATATATAGTTTCTATAATAACATGATTCAAGATCGTTACCGAGATTTCTGTTAACACATAAAGATAATGAGATCTAAGTTAGCCTGATTTGAATCTCGACTGGATGAGTTAGAGAGGTTAAGAGAATGAGAGAGGAGGGTGGAAGGATAGGAAAATGGGTGAGTAGTAAAATAGAAAGGTATAGGAGAATTAGAGGGGGTAGAATTTTGAAAGAGGAAAAGTGCAGAAGTATAAAAGATGAATACTGGTGTAGATTGGGATCGTAATCGAGTAGAAAAGTGATTCTAATAGATTTAAAAAAGCTAGTCAAGCATAGAAATATAAAATTGTCATTAAAAAGTAGAGATAAAACTAATAGATACTAGTAATACCTAGATATATCATGAGTTATATCTTTAAAGGGAAGTTAATGTCCTAATCAGGTTATATAGATTCTATCTATTCACCTACGTTTATATCCACGCTATTTCACTTAAAATCATCTGTTGAGGCGGTCTAGCTATCCATCTAATCTTCCACTAATATCTCAAACCCTCAAACAGTCTACCACTCCAACTGGCCCCCCTCATAACTCCAAAGTTTACCCCCGTGACTCTCCTTCGTACTCTTCGTAATAAGTGGCACCATTAGGGCACATGAATCTTCGACTGAAACGGCTGCTTGATCCATTCCAAAATAGACAGCACCAGCGTTACCGAGCTCGGTTTGGCACCAGCCGGGATCGAGAACGAAGGCGTTCAACGGGGGGTTCTCGACGTTCATGCGTTTGGTGAGCCAATGGATGGCGGTTTGCGCGGAGGTGTGGGAGGAACCGTCGATTTTGATGACGACTGGGGGTGAAGAAGGGGATTAGTGGATGTGAGGGAGGGGCTTGGGAGAGAGTGAAGGGGAATTATGAGATCTTGATGCATTATGGAGTGAGAAAGTCGGGTATCTATGATTGAATCTGTAGAACACCAAAGTAGAATTTTGCCATCGTGGCGAAGGGTAATCATATTCGGGAATCATGAAATCAGAAAAGAGAAGAACAAGAGAGAGTTCTGCTCACCGAGCTTGGAATTAGCACCAGTAGGCAGCTCTGGGAGAGTTTTCGGTGTTGGATGCGAAGGGTCCCGATTGGCAGCAATGACGATGTGATCGGGTTTGCTGATGTATTGGGCCAGGAGACCTTTTCCTGTTGGGTGAGAGGATTGTCAGAATTACGTCTGATTTGTTCCATTGGGTTGGAGTTGGGGAATGATTGAAACGAGGATAATGAATAGGTGAACAGAGAAAGTACTGTACCTAAACCTCTGTTTGCACCACTAATGAGAACGATTATTGGGGCCATGATGGATCTGTTAGAGATTAATCAATAGATTAATTAATCAAGGATTTAGATGTACGGATGTATAAGTATAGACTGTTGAATACAGGTTATTGAAGTAGACGAGAGTTTGAAAAGTATAGATCAGTAATCTTTAAATAAAGAATACCCACACGGATTTGTTTCTCCCGAAAGGCCTGTTTCACGACAGCTGCGTTTCATCTATTACATTACAATCTGTATTTCCAATCCTCAATATGACAAAATTACAAATCAACATCAATCTTGTGCTTGATAATCAGAAACAAATGATAAGGAAATTAACAGGGGCTGGAAGAATATGAGGAAATGAAGTGGTTCAATAGTAAGATACCTGCTTATAGGAATAATAAGCGACACAGATAAATTTGTTTAGTTGTTTCATACATTTCGACAGAATATTGTTGGCTTGATAGTGTGGATTTTAATTGGTCTGTACAGTACGAGTTGTGACATTTGTCACATGATATAGAGCCAATCCTTTTCCCGAAGTCACGGATCTATTTTGCCGACTACCCTTATCTACGTTGTTCTATAAACTAGAGGCTGTTCACCTATAATTTACTCTCTCTCCCCTTTTCCTCTTCCCCTTCTAACTCACAAACCAGTACCCCCAGCCCCACATCCTCCCCTTCCTCACCCTCCTCCCACCGATCTTCCTCCCCATTCCCAAAAACCCACTTCGCAATCCCATCCCTCTGACTCCCAACCTCAACTTCCATTTTCATCTGTCTGATCACACAGATAGTCTGGCCAGTCACTATCTGATCTCCTTTCTCCACGCAGATTTCGATCAATTTTCCCGGGAAGGGTGTTGTTATATGGTTTGGATTTTGGGGGTTGCCGAGACGATGGGAAGATTGTTGGGAGGTGGGAGTAGATGAGGATGAGGTGAGAGAGAGTGTGTAGGGAGTCGGGTTTGTGTTAGTGGAGGATGGAGAAGTGAATAGGATGTTGGCTTTGAGAGAAGAAGGAAAGTTGTTGCTGAGGATGCGGGTTATTTGCATATGGTATGGTATCGGCGCCGAATTCCCGGATTTTGCATTCGTATTGGAGGATTCATCGGGACTAAGTTCAATATTCCACGCATCTCTCGGACGGAACACCACACTCGATGAAGATGGTAAAGTCGGTAATGAGCTCGTTGATACCGGTACTGCCGAATTCTTCAGGCCCTCGCTTATCTTCTTGGCGGATCTGAGTAACACCGGTAAATTCATCTCCAACCATCTTGTATCGCACTTTTGCTTCTTAAACGCATCACTGTCGATAATTGCTCTTAATAAATCCAAGTTAGTTTCAATGCCAATGATAGACGTATCATCTAATGCTCGCTTAGCTTTCGCGACGATATCTTGCCAGGTAGGTGCGGTGATAATGAGCTTTGCTAATAGACTATCAAAATCTGTGCCGATGATCGCAGGTGTTGAAGAATGCAGATGAGTATCTACTCGAACGCCATTGCCTGAGGGAAAATAGAAAGATGAGATCTTCCCGGGACTGAGAGAGAAATTTTGAGAGGGGGATTCAGCTGTGATGCGGAGTTGCAGGGAGTGAATTTGAGGCGGTGTCAATGGGGATGAAGGGAGAGAGTGTAGGAGCAGTGATGAGAGGGGATGTCCTTGAGCGAGGAGAAGTTGGATTTTTACGAGATCGATACCGGAAGCCAGAGATTCGGTAATGGTATGTTCGACCTGTAAACGTGGATTGATTTCCAGGAAATAGAATTCGGGTCGTGATTGGCCAACGAGGAATTCGAAAGTTCCAAGCGAGTAATAACTCACCTTCCTGGCCATCCTCAACGCACTTTCAATAACCTTCTCGACAACTCTCCTGTCCGCAATCGAACAAGGAGCAAATTCCACCACTTTTTGAAATCGCCTCTGGATACTACATTCCCGCTCCCAAAGATGTCTTGCCCCTCCTTTGCCGTCGCCAATAATTTGTACTTCTACATGTCTATATCCATCTACAGCAGCTTTCTCCGCAAAAACCTTCTTGCTAGGACTTTCTCTCAATGCTGCTTTTAACATCCCTTCTAACTCATCTTCTTTTGTCACAATCCTAATACCACGACCTCCACCTCCATCTACTGCTTTGATGATAATAGGATAACCTACCTCTGATGCAAATTTCTGGAGTTGAGTCACATTATCTGTTGGGACTTGGAGGGCCGGGAGAATAGGAACGTGACATTCCTGTGCAAGGTTTCTCGCCATCAGTTTATCACCTGTTCTTTCTAAAATTTGGAATCCAGGTCCGATAACAACCGCGTTAGCTTCTCTCCACATTCTTTCTGCAAACTCAGCAGATTCGGATAGAAATCCATAGCCTGGATGAATAGTATCGATATTGTATTTTTGAACAATAGATATCAGAGTTGAGATATCGAGATACGAAGATGAAAATGGAAGTTGAATGGAATGGGTTGACTTGAGAGTGTGTGATGAGTCGTTGGTGGTGTAAAGGGTGTATGTTTCTATATTTAATTCGCGTGCTGTGGATAGAATACGCGTTGCGATTTCTCCTCTTCTGGGAGTCAGCTTGGGGGAGATCAAAGGGGGTTGGTGACTACCTACCTGTTTGCTATGAGAAGACGCTTGATAGGGCGGAAGGGTTGTTGGGACATATTCTGAGCTCTGTTCAGGAATCTGGAATTTTACCGGGCTGTATCCTCTCTGATCAAAAATGAAAGCAAAACGAATTGTAAATTTAGAAGTATTGAAGCTTCATCAATGTTCGAGATGTGGCCGAGCTCCAAAGTGTGTGGTTAAGCTTCCCCACAAAACACGGGGCGGGGAGTAAGCCGAGGTCCAAATCATGTAGATCATTAGATCTTCATCAACAAGCTCTCGAATGTTTACTTCTACTTATACATAGGTATTGGCATCAAAGAATGCAATCTGAAAACCAAATATCACCTCATCATCATGACAAACGATAAGAAAAAGCAAAGCTCTTCAAAAATCGCGTCAGATCGAATTTCTCAAGTGGCCGGTCATATCTCTAATACATCCAGCAAACGTCGAGGGCCCAAAACAAAAAATGATCTACCAGCCGACTATTCAGACATTCTCGGGACAATATCCTCCTTACAAGAGATAGCCCAAACACCTGATCTCTCAAATAAAGGATACATCCGACAAAAGCAAGCTGGTAAACTCTGGGTCCGAGAACGAGTTCTTCAGTTACTCGACACAGATAGTTTTCGCGAAGTAGGTTCTATTTCAGGGACCGTTTCATGGGAAAAACTAGACCCGTCGGAAAGTAAAGGGAAGAGAGAAGAGCCAACTTCTTATATACCAAGTAATAATGTACAAGGCTTTGGCTTATTGAGAGGAAGAAAAATATTATTTACAGCGGATGATTTTAGTATTCGTGCTGGACATGCCGATGGTGCATTGACGGAAAAAACGATTTATATGGAAAAATTGGCTGTTGCGTTGAGATTACCTATTATCAAATTGGTGGATGGCTCTTCGGGAGGAGGGTCTGTGACAACGATTAGAAAAGAGGGGTTTTCGTATATACCGCCCATGCCATCTTTTAATCATGTGGTCGAACAGTTGAATATGGGGATTCCCAATCTAGGAGCGGTGTTAGGACCGGCTATTGGGCTTGGAGCCGCGAGAGTTGTTTCATGTCACTTCTCTGTGATGGCTGCGGATGTTGGAGCGTTGTTTAATGCTGGACCAAAAGTTGTTGCTGGTGAGTGTATTGTATTGGCGGAAGGAAAATGCTAATCATCAACAGGTGCAACTTTTGAGGAAGGACTCACTTTTACAGATCTTGGTGGCCCGAGTATGCACTGTACCAATGGCACCATTGATAACATGGCAGGAAATGAACGAGAATGTTTTGAACAACTGAGGACGGTTTTGAGCTACTTACCAAACTCTGGTGCCTCTCTACCTCCAGTTCTGAACACTGAAGACCCAGCTGATCGACTTTGCGAAAGTTTAAGAACGATCATTCCACGCCGAAAAGCGAGAATGTATGATCCTAGAAAAATCATAAAGACTGTAGTCGATGCAGAAAGTTGGTTCGAAATTGGAGCGCTTTGGGGAACTACTGCAATTGTTGGTCTTGCCAGACTTTCTGGTAGACCCGTTGGAATTATATCTATAAATTGTGAGATAAATGCTGGAGCACTTGATGCTGCTGGAAGTCAAAAGATCACTCGGCATCTCAAATTTTGCGATATTTTCAATATCCCTATACTCCAATTTGTCGATATTCCAGGGTATGCAATTGGAACAGTTGCAGAACGAGCAGCGACGATGAGGCATGGGGTAGCACTTGGGACAACATATTATTCTACAACAACTCCAGTCTTTAGTGTCGTGACGAGGAAAGCGTATGGGGTAGCTGGTGGAATCATGCTTGATTGTAGAGATCCTCGTTTCCGAGTAGCGTGGCCAAGTGGAGAATGGGGAAGTCTTCCATTAGATGGAGGTATTGAGGTTGGACATGCTGCGGAGTTGAAAGCAGCAGAAGCAAACGGAAAACGAGAGGAAAGATATAAAGAGTTGGAAGAAGAATATACTCGATTGATGAATCCAGTCAGGACAGCCAACGCGTTTGGAGTGGAAGAGATTATAGATCCTGCTGTTACAAGGCAAATAGTTTGTGAATGGCTGAAGCACGTGTGAGTACCTCTTCCTCTAATGTTCGTGGTGTTGACTAATGTCATGTAGATATGAGGAGTTATTGCCCATCCGACTTTTGGATCGTGCGAATGGGAAAATTCATCCAATCTTTTACTAAATTAGGACGTCGTCGCCACTGACAGTTCATTTGTATTCCAAACTGCTCAATTACTGACCCGGCTAAATTAAAGGTGGTCACACCTCAACCATTGACCAATTCTTAGACAATCCAGATTCTCATTCTTCATTGGTCGTGGAGAACAAATTATACCAACAGGAATGATTTTGAGCACGTGCGATGACAATGCCCCTGCATCAAATGTTCTTCCTTTCTTCGCTGGCCCACACGTTCCCATGCATTTGGTGGCGCAGGTAGTACATAGGTGGCTTGCCTGTCCTGTTGGCTAAAGGAACAACGTATCTTATGAAGATCATAACCAATGAAATCTGATTCACCTTGTACAGAATCTGTACTCGATATGTTGATGTGGCTCAGATTTGACGTTATAATAATTTGATCGACGTGACCATCTGATATTATCGCCAACGCATTGTGTATCAACTCAAAGGAGATGCCATCAAGAAAATCAAGGTAAATCAGGCAAACCAGACTGTCCCATCCAGTAATTTCCCTCGAATAAATTTCAAAACAGGCGAAAATATAAAATTACCATAAAAAGAAATCATTTATTTCTGTACCTGAATCCTGATATCGGTCGTTCAAGGACTACCTACCTGGCATACGTCACTGACACTAAGCGAGTGAGGCAATTCCAAGATCTATATCCAAGTTCCGCATTTTAAAACGTGAACGTTTACCCCCTCCACCACCAAGACTTTTTCTCCACCAGAAAAGCAATCATACTCTGACATGTTTTTGAACAATTACATTTTTGAAGTTATTCACAATTTAATCAAATAGAGAAAAGATTTTTTATAACACAAATTCGCAAATATGGGTGCTGTTTCGATGAGTGAGTTGATCTTATATGTCTTTTTTTTTTTACCAACATTGATGAACAAGCGCTGACAATTCACCAAAGTTCTCTTGATACTAGTCACCATCTTCATACCTCCAGTTGGTGTCTTCCTAGTATCAGGATGTGGACCGGATCTCCTGATAAACATATGTTTAACACTCCTTGGGTACATTTCTCTTTCTCTTCACCCGAATTCAAAACTAACACCCCAAAGATACATACCAGGACACATCCACGCATTCTACATTGAATACGTGTACTATGAGCGACGAGAAGCAGGCAGAGAAGGGAGATTTCAAGCGGCGAGAGCTCCGGGAATTTATTCGGACAGGGTGCAAGGAGGTGGTTACGGTACGATCGTTGAACCTACGAATTAATGGGGGGTCATTGTCTGAGTTCAGCTTGTTTTGCAGTTCATGAGGCGAGTCCATAAATCGATTGGGAGTTCGAGACCGGGAGAGGATGTAATGATTGGGTGTATAATGATGGAGATGATAGACGGTAGAATCTGCGCTATGTACTGGGAGGGTCCGGGGAGAGACTTGGGGAGTTCACGAACAACTACTTGGGATACCAGTTTGTCTTTTGAAAGCTATATAAAAGCTGCGTTGGGTTGGCGATACCAAATTTGAATTTCTGTTTCATATTTCCCCCTTGATTTATTACAAGAGGAAATCTTACATATAGAAAGATTCTACGCGCAAAGCCTCTCTTGATGCATCTGCAATGTCGAGTACACAATACATCCATGGATACAATAGATACGATTTCTCTACATTGCAATATCAATACACCGCCACACCATGTTATAAGCTTCAGCCACATCTTACCCCACAATCCACTAATTTAGCTCAATCATGAAGCTTTCAGATTGAGACGTGTTAAACCCGAAAGTCCAGATTGCGATAATATCTCTATCTCTCGATTCCGTCCACATTCAACGGAACCTCGACTACTGCACTACTATCAGGACCCATACAACAACGGCGCATGTAGGAAAGGAATTTGATCGCATATACCATACCTTCCAATTAGACGCAAAACAATTAGACGCAAAACAATTCAAGCAAGCATGCATTCCTCAGTAGTGCGCATCCAAAATGTCTTTGGATTCTTCACGACAGTGGCATTTGTTGTCGCGGCTTTGATCGCATGTACAGATATCATTTCGCCCCGTACACCGAGTGCCAAAGTAGAAGTGAAAGATATTCAAGTGTACGTTCCTCTCTCCCTGTCTCCTTCTGTCTAATCCCAACCAACCCTCCCCAGTGTAAAAGGACGTCCACATTACTATTCCACGAAGAAAGAAGAATACGCGCACATCCGATTCTCTCTCAACGCGGATTTCTCCTCCCTCTTCAACTGGAACACTAAACAAGTTTTCGTCTACGTTTCTGCATCATGGCCTTCCAACTCTTCGGAACCTCAAGATCTAAACAACGAAGCGGTTATCTGGGATACGATTATTACGAATCCGAGCGCGGATCATTTGCAGAATATTGGGCCGGCTGCGATGAAGAAATTGGTTAAGAGTAGCAAGGGAAAGAGTATTGATCCTTCGAGGTTGGTTTTTCCATTTTTATTTATCTTTGTTGGGGCTTTTCCTCTCCTGAAATACATACAATAGGAGGGATGTACTGACAATCACCACTTACAGAGGCGTATTGAAACTCAAGAATCAAAAAGCGAAATATCAAATCACGCAACCGGGTGGAAAACTCGCATCAACAGAAGGAGTTGTGTTGAAGGTTCATTATAATGTGCAGCCATGGGTTGGAGCACTTACTTGGACGCCTCAGATAGAGTTTTTGAGATGGAATAAGGTTAAGGGGGGTGTGAGTAAGGTTTTTGCATTACCGGCTTTGAAGGAGAAGAAGAAGGCTTCAGAGTAGGGAACAAAGTAGAAGGGTGTTTGGTGTGCTCTAGAGGGGAATGCGGTTAATGAGATAATGGTTATGGAACTATTTTCGAGGATCGTATTTATGTATTGCTATAGAATTGGACTGGAAGAATGCGAATGCAAAATATACCATGTTGGGTTTCGGCAATGAACCGTTATCTTCTAAACATCATTGTAGTGATACCATTCTCTATCCGTTTTCATTGAATTTTCTTCGTCATTGCTCCATCCTCAAGCGAGAACGGCATGCTCCTTTTATAATCACACCTTGCCAAATGCCTACAAGTCCATGAAGTATTGGTACAGCCCACAACATTTCTCAATACCGTAATCTTGTTCTCCCTCCCTCTTTGCAAAAGGCATGAACAGAGCCGCATGTACGATCAAATTATGACTTGATCGACGCTATGAATTTATTTCATGGCCAGGTTTTTGTTTTCTCGGGGTGGGGGAAAGTTGGAGGTTGGAAGTTGGAAGTTGGAAGAAAGGGAATTGTATGGTGTAAGGTGGGAATTTGATGAGGATGTGAGGGAGTGGTGATGGTGATAGTGATGTTGTTGGTGATGATTTATGGCGAAAATGATGATAACAGTAACGCTACTTGAAGATGTGTTCATGAGAAACTGGATCAACAATGATGACTGGCACCACTAATATGTATCTACTAACAATCAGATTCAAACTCGTCGAGTCATCTGAGAGTATCAACTTCGTTTCTCTATTCTCTATTCTCTACTCTGTTATCCTGATCTATATTCTTATACACACCTATGTTAAAAACAACAAATCAATGCCACGTAATTCCTCATCTTGATCTCGTCTCTCTTTGATTCTTTCTCAGCTTCATTTCTACCGAAAGAGCTCTATGGTTATGGGTGAGAGATATATGCATTTTTATACTAATGAATAATTCGAAGTTTGATATGATATTTCCAGCTCAAAGGTTGTATTTGATGGGAATTATAGGGTTTATGGTGAAGAAGGAGATGGGGAAGTGTGAAGTGGAGACTGGTGGGATTGGGATGGGATGGGGATGGGGATGGAGAGTGAAGATTGGAGATGGGATGGTTTTGGATTGGAGATGTGGAATGGAATGGAATGGAATTGTAGAGCTGTAAGTAATATGGGAAGATGTGGTTGAAAGACAGGGTAGTTGGCGGGATGATAGTAATTTAATCTTATTATTTGAGCTGGAGGGGAGAGTATAGAGGGGAGAATATAGAGAAGTTTGAGGATAGAGGGGGTTGGAGAGTTGTTCTTATATATTGCAGGTAACCTGTTATTTATTTCATGGTTGTTCTATAAAGTAAAGAGGTTTGGAGTGATTATTAGTTGTGTGAATACTGTACGTATACTGTATACCTAATACCTAATACCCAACATTAGTATATAAAAACGTCTGGGTTTTCAAGACTATCGAATCAAAGATTTCTACAGGTGAAACAGACAGGGTCTCCATGGTTCTGGCATGCGAATAGCTGTTTAAATTATCGGAATGAGTTTGTATAATATAGCAATATATTTTTGAGTTCTTGAGAATTTGGAAGAGAAATTCGTTAGGTTTGGGGATGCACTTCCTAGACGAGGGTGTTTTCGTGAGAGGCAGTGATGGGATGGAATGATGATAGAGGGGTTTTGATGATGAGAAAGAGGTGATGATAATCACAGTAAGAATATTGCTAACGGTAACAGTCTACTACTACTACATACACGTTTTGATTATCGTAAGTATATTCTGCTTGGTTTTGCTGAGAAGATCAACCCTTATATTTTGATATACGAGTAAGAGGAGGAATTGTAAGACGATGTGAGATTGTGGAGAGAAGGTGTGAAGAGGGGGGAGTTGTTTATATATTTCGATGATTCTCGGGAGGGGGAGGCAAGATTGTGGTGTGCTGTTCATGACAGAAGCTCTCGTAATTCATAATCCTGTAGTGAATTGAATTCTGTGTACGGCTGTCGGGCATGGATAGAGTGGAGCAGATGAAGTATTCTCGGAGTGCGTGATTAAGTAAGTGAGGAGACGAAGGTATTCACTCCCTTTTGGATAGATGAAGAAGATTCGGGACTAGATACGACTATAAGATACTTCGAAGTTTGAGCGGATTCGAGTTCAACATCCGTTGCCCAAGCTGTGGGCGAAGGATGTGATGAACTGATGAATTTCTGGTCAATCTTACTTCTAGGAGTAGATACTATCTGCGTTTCAAAATCTTGGAACTGACTGTATAAGATCGGGTAGTGGGAGATTATATAGTATGTCGATGGTGGTGAGATAGATGGATGATGAGAGTTCAATTTATATATGACAATATCGAGGTTGAATTCAACAGCAATGAAAAATGATAAACCATGGCTCGATATCTACATCCCATTGCTGATGATTCTAATATCTCTATCCTTCTGGCCATATCTTTAGATTTCCATCCTTGCATATCTTAGGTTTGCAGTGCCCTTAATCGTTACTTCAGAACTTTCAATAATTTGGAATGTAGAAAGATGAAGGGAGTGGAAGGGGAGGCGGGTATTTATACGTACCCTCCACTTTCCCTTTCGAAACAAGAAGCAATACGTAAAAATTCCAATATAATTCCATCGACTCAAAATATCCAAGAACCATGAGAATGAATCGCAGAATGGTAGAGTACTACTCTGTGCATAATTCTACATTCTATAACCAACTCTTAGACATAAAAGCTCCGCTCTTTACATATGTCTCAAGATTTGTATGTTGACAATTGAACAATCACAAATGGGAATAGTTTCAAGGGCTGCTCTTAGAAGTGAAATAGATACGAAGATGGAATGTTTAGGGTTAGGGTTGTTCTTGATGTAACAGGTACTTATGAAGAATGAATTATTTTAGATAATAGTAAAATTATCTTGTTGTATTACTTGATGACAATAATGGTTATGTATCTCAATAGCGGTGAAATAAGAATGACAACAAAACAAATGTCGAACTCTGAAACTTTGGATTCTCATCAAAGTCATTCTGAATTTATCCTTCAATTCATTGTTTTTGTTCCACTACGTCAACGATCGAAATCAATTCCTTCCGCCTAAAGTTGGTGGGAATCTTTGCCGGTGGAAATTGAAAGACAAGAAAAAGGCAGACTACAGAGGCTGTTGTTTATATAGCTTTATTTTGAAGAAAAGAGTTTTCTGGGGGATATGATTGAAAGGCCGAGATTCACTACCCTGAGACGCGGTGTCTTGAAATACCTCAAGTGAGATTGATAACGATAGAGTTGTGTAAGTGAAAAAGTGTATAAATATCCAGATGTGACAACAAGGATATTATTAAGCTCTCAATTTTCCTCTTCCTCTTTAAAGATTCATAGTATAGTAGACCCTATTCAAGAAACCTGGATATCTGATCTTCTGATGCAGTGTGATGGTATTGAAACCAAAACGCTTCTTGGAACTCAGGGTTTGACTCTTCATTTCGCTTTGCTGAGTATGTATGAATATGCTTTTTTCGGAAAATTTGGGTCGTGATACTACACTATGAGTCTTGGAACTTTCCTGTCATATTGATAAAAATATTAGACGACTGGTCAAAAGACCAACGAGGGATCAGTAACAATGAAACCTGTTGAGACTAACCAGTTAACATCCCTTCTTCGCTTCCGAAATCATCCTCGCCTTTTCTCCTGGAAATAGAGAGACAGTTACACTTCACTTCACTTTTTGCGCAGCCCTCCGTAGTGCTCTCCGCTTGGAAGCTATGCAATACTAAATATGAAGTAGATATTCAAGTAAATGCATAAGTAAGATTTTATAACTTGCAAGAGAACCCAGGTTATATCGGAGTCGATGTATTCACTTTCTCTCCCTTCGGAAAGAAGAAGAAGAGTTCTAGTAGGAAATAACGCAGAAATCTCTTGCATGATAATGCTGTTTTGTTAGATAGGAGACATGAGGTATATTTGAGATGAGATGAGATGAGATGAAAAGTTTATGTGAAAAACGATGTAAACACATGTTTTTCTTAAACACAATATCAAATATTCAGGAATAGATGGTAACTTTCACCACATCTCGAGGATTTGGTCGGAAATCCCATATCAATAGCAAATCCTAGATTCAAGTACCTACCTAGGAGAAGCTAAAATGGTAGAAAGCCATCGCAAGCTAAGCGAGTAAAAACGCGTTCTCTAACTTCTCTTGGATAAATAGAACATTGGACTAGCGATACTAAATTACCAGTGTTAATTGATCAGCTTAAGTTGCGGAAGATTCATCAATAATATTATTTAGTATTATATCGTTAACTTATATATTTGCTTGTTTCAGGATAGATCGTGACTGCGCGAACTTTATTGTATTGCATTAATATTCTATGAGTTATATACTATATCTATATACAAAATTAACCATACCCGTGACTTATCTAGAATATGTAGCTCTAGTACCTAAGCAAGTATAAAAGACCTCATTTTAAGAGTATAATATCTCGTTCTGCCCACAAAATTACCTTCAAATTACCTTCAAATTACATTCAAAGCACAGAAGAAAACTTCTCCACAAGTATTCTCACAGCTTGACTTCCCATAATATCTTCACAGTTCGAAGGATTTACACCCGGAGAATTTGCAATTTCAGAGTAGGAAAAGATTGTTGGTCCTTCGATTGACGGAAAGAGAAAAGTCTCTACTAGTCTATTGTGTAAGATTATCTGGCAATATCCCCCTTTTCAGAATCGCTTCCAGTTCAAACCCACCAGTTTCTACCACTGCGCCATCTAGATCCATATAAAAACAATAAGAGTATCCTATCATCAACAAACTCTAGGCCATCAATCCGCATCCACTACAAGAGAGCAACCAAATTTATAACTTTTGATCTTCCGAAAGTCTCGAATCAGTAGCTCTCATCGAGTATCTTGGATACACTGAATCCAATGCCGAGGAAAGATTCGCAGCCCCTTGGAATGGAGCACTCGTCCAGATCAAGATTCTAATCCATATTCACTCATGGAGTAAGAAATTTTTACTGTTGTTCACTCGTTACCAGTCGCAAATATCCTTTTTATCCGAGGAAATAAATCGTTAGCGAGTTGCTAGCAAACTACTATTAATTTCAATTCCTCCCTATAGTTACACCCTATCCGAGCTTAAAATCTCGATCGACCGCCTCTGGATCAATATCTTGATCGATCCGCCGAAGCAATGCGTCGTTTGGGGATTACAGAAGATACGAAAACTCGGATTACGGATCCGGAGCATAAGGATATGCTTGGGATAGAACCGCTCGCTACTTGATTGGAGATGGGAGTGCGATCTCGGTTTGGAACGGTAATGCTGTATCTGGATATTTTGAAGGGGAAAAGTTCAGGGCTTTTGGAATGGTCTGCAGGATCCATGTGTGGTTGGTGATGGAGGGAAGAGGGGAATTTTTGGAGTATTTACATTCTCTTATCCTTATTCGACGATATGAAACTTGATGTTTTCTCATACCTAGTTAGATATCCAAAACCTTCTATTCTCGCATTCCCTATTTCCAGATTATCCCTTCAAACCATCTCTATCATTTAATCCTATTTAATCCTATTCAACTATTCAAATCCACGCATTCCCTCATTTCAATCCGATCCAATCCAATCCAAATACTCAAACTCTTATACTTTCTAATCTCTTCTACATAAGTATTATAAATTACTACATTCTCTCAATTATATCCAACAATTCACAATCCGCTTGTTCTCTTCCACTTGATCAAACATTTGAAATCTCTACATCTTTTTAATCTGAGTCGTAAATGCATTTTACACCCTAACAAACATCGAACGTTAAAGCCCTAAAACATCATCATCTATTGCTCTCTTTTTTCTTCTTTTCTTTATTTACTCACCTTATATGTATCACCTCCCCCATTCATCACCTCCATCATCACCCATCCCCTCACCTCTAAGTTCCTAAGGCTAAATCAACATAAGTACCTAACTTCTCAGTACCTACCCATCCAATCACCTGATCCAATATCCCATCCACAAAGCGAATTAAAAACAAATCATACCTCGAAGAATAACACTCTTTTGATTTCTTTGATATCTTTTATCATCATTTATTTTCATTTATTTTCCTTCATTTTGATTGAATAATAATAAAATCAAAAAATTGTTTTTACTATGAATGGATAAATAGATAAACAAGGAAAGTAATGAAAACCTAGTATAGTATCAATACTAAGACATATCTATATATCCACAAAGCCCCTCCCTCCCTTCCTCAAAAAGAAACTCCAAAACTATACTCCTTTTTCCGATTCCAAATCTCGCTAATCTCTTTCCCCTTCCCCCCACCTTTCTTCTTTCCTTTCCTTTTCCTTCCTCTCCCCCTTCCCCTCTCCCCCTTCCCCTCTCCCCCTTCCCCTCCCCATCGCCAAACCCTACAACCCACAAACCCCACTCCCAACCAACGGGGCCCTTGGGTAAAAAATTCTCGGCGCACCTCCCACAATCTGCACCACCAGATCTCCACTCCCATTCGTGGTATACGATGCACAAGTTAGGATTTCTGTTACTTGAAGACTTGCTGTGAATCCCGTTTGCGAAGTGGTGAGGGTGAGGTTTGATGCTTTTGAGAGGGGGGGTTAGTTTGAGGTTTTCGAGTTTTGCGCTGAAGGGAGATGGGGGGATGGGGGTCGAAGGAGATGAAGGAGAGAGATGAAAGAAAATGGAAGTTACGATATCATTGGGGAGGATAGAGGGCAAGGAAAAGACGTGAAGAACAAACGACGGAGAGCAACATAACTGCACATAAAACGATACCAAGATAAAAAGAAATAACCACATACCATTCCCCGACGCCCCCAAATTATTAAACACCGCAATGATTTGTTTTCCCGTAAATCCCTTTCTCATCACAATCGTATGTGAATCGCTATAGACCGGATATGCTTTATATGTGAGATAGGTTGGATCTACATAGATTGCCTGGTTGCGGATTTGGTTTACGGATGCGATGACTATGGTTGTGAGTGGTGTTAATGGGCTTGTTTGATGGGATGGGGAGTTTTGAAGGGGGGATCGGAAGGTGAGGTTGGGATTGGATGGGGAGATGATTGGAGGGATAAACTCACGCTTGTAGTATACTCCTGTTTGGGAATATGAATTTGAGTTCAGCCACAGAGCCTCGCGGTTGTTAGGCACGCCGTTTCCGGATAAATGTTGTTCTTGACCTTGGTATACTGCGGGAAAAATACCGCGGTTAGTTTTGCCTCTCAAATTTTAAGGTCGAGACACCTATTTTCTGGGAAAAGGGGGGAAATGAAATGGGAATTTGCTTACTGATAGGTATCCCATCCGCCAAAATCATAAAAGCAATAGCATTTTTCGCAAGTGATGCATCGGATGTCAAAGAGGGAAAACGAGCTACATCGTGATTTTCGATAAAGGAACCGAGAAGAGTGGTGTCTGAACAGGTGGATTTCATCGTGTTGATTCCGTTTGCGAGGTTGGAGATGCTACCGGTTGTGGATTGGAAAGCTTGGGTAACCCAGTAGTAGCTGAATGAAGATTAGTGGCGGGATCCTATATAGTTCTCAAAGAAAGAGAAGGAAATGGAAAAGAGAGATTGAGAAAAAAAGACCTTAGAATCTTACGCAGGATAGTTAAGAACTCCATTCATGTAATTCTGGTACGGACATACATATGTCGGGTCACCATTGTAAATTTCTCCAACAATATATACACCCGCTATATTCACCATTAGCATAATCCATCCATCATTCTTCTCCCCAATAAAACTCCTCTTCTATTTTCGACACAAAGGAAAGACAACTCACCAGCACTTTGAAAGCTCGGAAAAAATCCCACTCCCGTCTGTTGCGCACTATCAACTCTCAACCCATCAATCGAATAATTCGCCACCAACTCTCCAATCCACGAATTCCACTCTGCCTGTACATTTGCATCTTCTGTGCGCAAATCAGGGAGTGAGACGGTGTTATCGCCTTCCCAGCAGACTTTGATTGAAGTGGCATTATTATAGTCTATGAGACAGGGGGAATGGTAGTATGATTGCTGTTTGTGTTAGAGTTGGAGAATGAGGAGCCTTCATGAAAGCTTTTGGGAGGTATCCGCGGGAAGGGTGTGAGAAGAGGAATTCGAGGTAGAGAAAAAAACTTACAGAGTTAAATGGTGTGTAGATGCTATAATCCACACTCGATCCACTACCCAAATATGCCATGTGATTCGTCACGACATCAACCATCAAATACATACCTCTAGCATGTAACTATTTCAGAATACTATCAGCACTTAAATCCTTCTCAACAGATATATCAGAGAATACTTACAGCAGCAGACAACGCTTTAAGATCTGCCGAAGTACCAAAATTGGGGTTTACTTGATAAATATTTCGAGCCCAGTAGCCATGGTAACTTGAACCATCCTAATTCTTTTGTTAACATATCTTCATTAACTATGAACGCAGGAACCGATTTCAACATCCATTAAAACTCCCTCAAATCCAGATTGAGAATGAAAAAAAAGTGATTAGAACGTACCACAGTATCTCCCTCAATATTTTGCACAATTGGGGAAATCCAAATCTACCAAAATTTCATCAGCAAAACTCCATTGAATATTCTCATTTCCTCTTTTCCTTTCGCATTCTAATCCCTATCTCCATCCATCTCCATCCATCTCCATCCATCTCCATCCATCTCCATCCACAACATCCCACCCCCATCCATCTCCCCCCACACCCAAAAGAAAAAATTCCAAAACTCACCGCCGTAAACCCCATACTCTGAATATAATCCAACTTCTCCACAATGCCCATCCACGAGCCCCCACAATACCGATTCACATCACACGCCGCGGTGGTCGATCCATCCGTGCGTGCAAAGCGATCGGTGACGACTTGGTAGATGGATTGAGCGCGCCAGTCTGCGGCGGAGAGGGCGGTGATGGGGGAGAGATTGAGGGAGAGGAGGAGGAGTTGCTGTAGGAAGATGAGGGGTTTCATGGTGAGGGGAGGGAAGAATAGGGAAGGGAGAGGTGGGTGGGTGATTAGTATTGTATGGTAGGGGATTGAATAGATGTGATATGATATGATATGATGTGATGTGATGTGATGAATGAGATGGGATGCGAAGTTTGATATTAAAATCTCTCACACACTCTCTCTTTCTCCCTCTCTCAAACAGAAACCAGAATCCCGGAAACGGGTTCGAAAATAAAAGAAGAAAAAAAAAATCTCAATCTCAATATCAATATCAATCAATAAAAATTGACACCTAAATCCGAGACACAAAAAAGTGAAACACCAAACCCTATCGGGAAATTTGAAGTGAAAGTCAAAAAAAGCACTCATTCCCCGAAGAATTTCATGTCATACTTATACTCAACTCTCAAACACATGGCATGGCATGCTGTTGACTACAAAGTGACGAAGTGCGTGTGAGGGAATGGTACCCCGAGTCTGGATATATTCATTCATTCATTCATGGGGACCTGGGTATGGATGGATGGATATATGGATGCATCATGGCAAAGTATCATCCATACCATCCGATCCGTGAAAGCACATGATATCATGGATGAATGATAAATAAAGACTTCTTCCATTTCACCCTACAATCTCTGCATTCTTTCAATTAATTGTATTCGGTCCTTTCCATCTCACGATTCATCATCTCTCTGATAACCATGCCGGATGAAGTTAAAGCTACAGAATCCCAGCTGCGTCTCCCGTTGTCTTCGTTATCGATCTCACAACCCGCAACGCCCGAGGAAGAAAGAGACGGGATGCACCCCACAATGGCGGGGTAACAGCCAAAAACAAATATCAGATGTCAAATATCAAATATCAAGTATCAAATGTAATGTAGTGTAGAATTCTACGAGGAATATCTCTCATATTCTTCCCCGAAAAAGAGAACTATCTGCATTGTATTCTTGAACGAAACCATTTTGATTGATTTCAATGGATCAATTATCTATTTCTTCTCTGCACCGAAGTCTCATCTTGCCAAAATCAAATCAATTAAACATAATCCCAGCCCAACCCAATTCCCATCCCATCCCCTCCCCTCCTCTCCCCTCCCTCTCCCATCTTCCCCACTCCACAAACCACCAAATACCGAGGACAATTCCCATGCACACTTTCCACCTTCCACCTTCCAAAAGAAGGTTTCTGCGCCGCATCTCCAAACTTCCAACCATTCGATGCAGATTCCCATTAACCGAAACCGAACAAAGAACAAATAAATCAATTAAGTCTCTGTCTGCTTAACGGACCGAATAAACATTGTCGATCTCCTCCCATGACTTTCTCACCGACATCTGCAGAAAGCGCACGATGGTACCTGATCATGCGGATGAGAAACCACGTGTGCTGATCCGCGTCGGAAAAGAATTTCCGTTGATGCGCTGCAATCGGGTTAGGGTTACATTGAGCATGGGATGGGATGATTTTGGAAGAGAGTACTAGGTATGTGGATTGTTCCGTTGGTCCAGAATTTCCAATACGGCATTTGAATTTATGGTCGAGACAAAACGTCGTGACTTTTGTGCTTTGGATGATGTGAAGGAATGGACTTTTTTGTCCCTCTCGATGAAAGTTCTGCTCACACTCACTCTCAAGAATAACATGAAGCAAATGTGTAGATTATTAAGAGAAGAATAAATAAAAAAGATCAATTGTCATGCCAAACTTCAGCATAAACAACATAGTGAAATTTAATGAAAAAACAACTTCCAAAACCACGAAAATACAAATACTCAAGAAAGAAAATCCGATAAAATTCCACCTCTCACAAATTCTCAATCAAATTTCAAAAAGGATGGAGATCTTCGAAGAGAGATATTCTATCATCTAAACAGAATTGATACACATCGAGAAAATGTGTTTTCAATCGTATCTTCTCGTCTTCACTGGTAATACATCTATTCATTGTATAGCCATCGAAGTTTCAATAATCGTCTGACTGTCTTCGCAACAGTATCTTCCATCTATGCCACTTAGCAATCGTACAATACAATACCAAAGAATTAATATCATACGTGTACCTATAATTTCCACTATTCTGTCAACCCATCCATACATACAGGACTAAGGTATCTACCTACCTACCTCACAAGATGAAGATCCATCGATACTTTACCTACTCAAGCCTCTTTTCCTCATCTTCCACCACACACTACATATCACACATCTTCCATCCTAAAATCCCTCCGTTTTCCACCCATACAAAATTATCACACACCCTCCCGCGAGAAGAAACCGCATACTTCTTTCAAACATCGCTCATCCCATTATCCGCCTCTCCCAACCTCTTCTCTTCTTTTCTCTTCTCTCTTCTCCTCTCCTCTTCATTCCTCCCTAAAGCAACCAACTCACAAAAAACCAACTCACAAAGTCCCCCCCAAAAACCAACTACACACCTCACCATTCACCATTCACCAATCTCCCCACTTTCCCCTACTCCCTCTTTTCTCTCCCCATACAGCCAGCCAGTATAACTTCCTTTCCATCTCGACAAAACTCGCACTTTCGTTACATATCCCTCATTCACCAATTCTACTCCCTCCTTCCACGCACCAATCCTCTTACTATTCCCGACTCCATCACACATCTCCATATCCCACCTCCATACAACACCATATCCGATATACACTACCATCCATATCCATCCATAGCTTTGCACATCGTATCATTCACCCCTTCTCCATATAAACTCCATTGATTAGTAACATACGCTTCATTGCACATCGCATTATCCACCTACCTCCGTCCGTGAAAACCTCACATCTACTTGACTGAATGGTATACACACATCCGCATACACCATCATCACATCTCTCACCATCCACTAGATTTGCATCTCTTGCCTGGTCCTAATATTTCAAATTCCATACCTCATACCATATCATGCACATCATCTCGATGCAACCACATTCCTCTCTCACTACGAGACTGCTTCATCATACGAATAGAATAGACACGAGGTTAGATATAAAACCTCTCGCAGTAGAGCAAATCAAGGCTAGTAATCTTCAACATTTCTCGCGCTTGTGCGAAATGGTGGAGGGGAGAATGATAATCGACAAGTTGTAAAAAAGGGTGAGTAGGTATTAGGTATTTATACCAGGTAATTCTTGAGATGCGAGGTAGATAGATATAAGCATTGAACTAAATTGAATTGGATTGACTGGGAGAGCGGAAACTTAATGTGCGAGTTATCTCTCTTCCATCTCGGGATGTCTAGCTGACAAACCTACTCACCATGAGGATATTTCTCCTGCGAGAAACCCCACATAATAGCAAAGTCAAAGTAAAACTCCGAAATAAGCAGAGCATTGAAGACAGGAGTAAACTTAACATATCAAAGCTAGCAAGCAAGCAATACATCGAACCCTGAACTCACAATCAAGAATTTCGTTACCAAAGCAATAAAACACACGACAAGCTAATCCATGAAACACCTCCAATCCAGCATCCCAAAAAGCCAACCCATTGACGAATCAAAACATAGCAGCTTTTCGTATTCCGGCAGCCGCCCATTTTTATCCGCAAGCTTGGGATTCTCAGTGCAAGCGTGCAAGGATGATCCAAGTACGAATGTTTTAGGTATTGAGAGATTCGTTGGAGTGGTAAAACAACCGAGATAGTGAACCCCTGGTTCCTGTATCAACGTTGAGGTTGTTCATGGGTTGCTTGGATAGATAGAAATGAGGCTGGTGGGTGGTGCTTTGAGTTGAAGACATGTAGTAGGGAGTTGAATTGTCAGCGCTTCATACATACCATATGCATGGATTTTGATGCTGCAGAAATCGATGTATCGCAACTTCTTCAGGGCTTTAATTTGTAAGCGCTGCTCTAGAGAGATAATGTGATGGTCGAAGTAGACTCTGTCGAGAATGTGAGCACATGTACTAATCTCCGAGTTTCGGTGTACCGGTATTCTTTGAATACGGTGCTGAATCTGGATATGTTTGTGATTCAGTTGTGCGATAATCGATATCTATCTTCATGAATACCTTGGGGGCGTAATCCTCACAGTGAAAAAGGTTGATGGTTCTAAAAACGTGTATGCCGCACACAGAATGAAAAGTAAATAAAACGAAAAAAAATCGAACACTGCATTACCATTCATGACACGAACCATATCGGTTACTGCTCCTCATTGAATTGCAAAGCACTTGACTTGAAATCCAGACTTCTCTTCAATGGATGTTTCCAGATCATTGATCTAGTAAGAAGTGACGCAAACACTCGATTGCTGAATTAAACGGCTTGCAAATGAAAAGTTGAGGATGATGAACAAAGAGAGTATTAAGATCCCAATCCATCACCATCATCCGTAAAGCACGGCGTCTCCGAACCATTGATACCTATGTTGCAAAATAATCAAAACCAATATTACATAGGTGATACTATCACCATGCAGATATCCTTAGGAAGATATGTACGCTCTCCATCGACTGGTAAAAAGGAATCTAAAAACCTCGGAGGAATTGGATGGTGATAAGACTACTACACAACCACCACTGACTCGTAAGCTTGTATTTATCACACCAATCCTCTATCCTTCGAATCTGCATCTTTCATTGGACAATTGTGAGTAAAATCATCGGAATCGATACTGTAAAGATGATGCCAAGGTAATTCATGTAATCGTTTGGGTTGAAATACAGTATGGTGACGTGATTGATGGTTTTGATATTCATTCGTTGTGTTTCGGCCAAGTGACAGAACAGGCGCTTTCCATATTCTTGGTTTGACGCTTTTATTGGTGACCGGAATCATCAGTGATAAGAATGGAATGACGAAATCCCAAATTGTTCGTTTTTGAAGCCAGTAATTCTTAAGAAAACAAAGTCTAAGTCAAGATCAAAATCAAAATCTCACTGTCAGACCCAATCGTGAGCTACGAGGCATGAAAGGCTCATCGAATCATGATGTCTGCGGAAACCGGTGCGAACCCGAACTGATGGTAACATTAACAAAAAGGACAAATCCAGAATCTGCTAGGCAGTCAGGGGGTCTAAATATCATGTAGGCAATTCCATTTTCATCATAAATTTCGTCCAACTGTCACATAAGATTTCCCCTCAAAAAACATGTGTGGAACGGCGGCTATCGCGTCAAGGTCATTTTTATACTTTCGTTTGTTCTTCCCTTGATCAAATCTCCGAGCCGGTTTTGGATGCCGTATTCTGCAAATAGAAATATGTGATTATCCGTTTGGTGATATTAGACCTATCGAATCCTTCAAGATGTGGGTGGCAACGAACGAATCGAACCGTGGTCACAAGAAAGAGTCCAAGGGGATCTCTTGATCTCCAGCCATTTTTAATTTTGCTTGAAAGAGGTATTATTAAGTCATATCGGGACCAACGTTTGCAGGCAAATCATCCAGTTATGGTTATGAACAAGTGGCGGTGGATTACAACGGGTTTGAGTGGTGATCATTCTGAGTATAGTGGCACTGTGGTTCCTCATCGTATGAGAATGGGATGGAAAACTTATGGACCCCCACGATGATGTACTGTTGAATGGATAGGGGCTTCAACAGATCTTAATAAATTGAATTGCATTGCGTTGGACATTCTCCTTGGGTAATATTACCCTTTGCGTTACCGCTTGTTTTGAACATTTGATATGTTGTCCTTTCCGACTTTCTAATTACCCATTGGTTCATCACATATTGTTGGTTGATATGATGACTATTTGGTGAACCCGGATGGAGCCCGGGTATTCAAATATGATGATGAGGTTGTACAGGTACGGTACCGGTATGGGTTTCTTTTTGAAAGACGGTGTACCAGTTGCGTATTTTGGGTTCATTTTGGATGCAGTGGAACATCTCAGCTGATTAATCAACGGCAGCCAAGCAGGATGGAAAGCCGTTGTAATTCATCAATTGGGCAAGCATTGGAAACCGATTGGTTGTGGAAGAATGAAAGGACCGACAGCGGTGGATGATGATAGAGGTGACTCGTGGCATCGTGGCTTTCACGCAGTGTATCGTGTTTACCACGGGTTGTACAACTACTTCAGTGAAATTCCACTCTCACACAGATAGAAATGAGAAGTTCACAGGAGAAAGCTTCCGTCGCTCTGGCGGCCCCTTGGTGATACTTTGTAGAACTGTGGATCCCCTTTTTGTTCCCGATGCTACGAGAAAAAGATATGGGTCAATTCCAGAGAAGTGGATTGAAAAAATCATCTGATCGATGCCGGTATATTGGATATTCCCATGTAAATATGGTTCCAAGCTTTATTACTCTGCACGCCGTGAATTTGGGTCAAAGTGTTGAAGATATCTGACCGGTGAATCGGAAGGAGGTAGTACTTCGAGATACCATACTTTGTAACTGGGTGGTAACGCGTTGGCAACTGGTTGGTACCTGGTCTGTCTGGTCTCTTGTGTGGTAAAGTTACGACTCGGTAGAGATGGGCCCCCTGGGGATGATGTTTGGAACAAAAAGAAGATGTATATGTGAGACAAGGACCCATACAGTTTTGACAGAAATCAATAAATATATATTTACTTTATCCTCTCACCCCCCCTGGTCCGTGATTAAGAAGACCGGATAGAAGAACCGTGCAAAAAGCATGGGACGGTACCTACATACCTAGTAGGTCAGAAGAGCCAACGAGGTATCGAAGTCGTGGTAACGGTAGCTACGGAAGACTCACCGACCAATTCTTTAGGGCTAGAATAGCCGGGAAACTCAACCCTTTTTCCTCGCCTTCCCCATACTTTTTCAAGTGAAACTGACAGACAGGGAGATGGAGAAGGAGTCAGAATTGACACTTTCTAGAAGACGAATCTGAATCATTTTATATCCCATTTCGATTGACAGGTACAAACGAATCCGTTATCGACTGAGCCTGATTAGGTAAGTGCCAGCATCGATACCAAGGTACAGAGCACTAGGTAGGTGTTGTTGTTGACATACATGATATACTCAAGTAGGTAACGATCGATGGCAGCTAGCATGATTAGGTTAGAATGACGGACGCTAGAGAGAAAAATAGTACCTAGGCTCCTAGGTAAGGAAGGGTAGGTGAGTGAAAGTGGAAGTGGAAGTAGAAGTGTAAATATAACTGCAGAGTATAAGTGCAGAGTATATTCTCCAAACCCTCCTTCGACGAGCAAGTACTAGATATAGTGCAAGTACTAGGCGTAGCGATTTTCATCCATCCGAAAGCTATGAATAATAGGTGTGTACTAGACTTCTGAAAGAACAAATAAGCTTCACACTACTACTACCAGTACACACTCCGTGTATTGTATGGACGTATGTATGGGTAGGGTTACCGCTGGGCCGGCGTAGAAAGATAGACCTCAACTATACTTTGTAGGTATTAGAGATGAACTTAAGAATCATCTAAAATGCTAAAGTTACAACTAATACAAGAAGTAAATATCCCTAAAAGTATAAAGGGCCAATCCGAAAGTCCCTGAACTCTTATTTGCGTTGAGGCGAGATATAAAAAGTAAACTTTACCCGGGTAGTAGCAAGATGACATTACTCACGATATGAAAACGATTGAAAGTATGGAGTAGGAGTAGGAGTAGTGAGTGATGAATGTAGTGATGATATTCGAATACTACCAATTTGAGTAGATGAATAGTTAATTGGTCTTGTTAAACATATCATATGTGTACCTAGGTATATACACTATTTTTATATTTATTCATTTTGGTTTAAAATACAAATAAAGCGTTATTTTGATTGTCTATATATTTACATGTAAGAAATACAATATTTATTATTTATTTATTTTGATTTAAAATACAAACAAAGTCTTATTTTGATTTTCTATATATTTACATGTTAAAAATACAATATTTATTATTTAATACTTAATATTCAATAAATATTTATATTTCTCTCTCTCTATCGCTATCTCTCTATCTATCTCTTCTTTCTATCTTCACTCACCACCAGTCTTTCTCGTCCCGCTAAAATATTAAATGTTCCCTGCCCGTCAAATTTCAAACTCGCTGTTTACCGTTTACCACAAGATTTTTTGGCTCCACATCCTCCTTTCCCTCTTTTCTCCAATTCTCAACCAACCTTCTCTTTCCAAAGGTTAGATCTTGAATACCTAAGGTTAAAGCACGTTTCCTTCAACTTTCTCTTCTTTCTTAATCTGGTTGCGAGTACCTGTTTACCTCTTGTCCTCCAAACCTCTTCACCTCTTCCTTACCTCCCTATTCGTTTTTTCGGAGGTTCCCATCGATTACATCAACTACCCCCCTCCCCCCCCAACAACTCATCTCGCTCAATTCGGAAGAATCGTTCAATTCTTCTCCTTCGCACACTTTTAAAGCTTCCAAAAAATGTCGACAACTATTCAAGGCCAGCAAGGCAACTTAGATCGATATGTGGTCATTCACGTTGCTACCACTTGTGATGAACATGGCGTTTACGTTACCAAAGATTCCGCTGAGGTGATAGAGCTTGGGTGGATTTTACTCGACGCAAAAACTTGTGACGAGGTGAGTTTTCATCTTAATTTAGCTTTCGTCTATCTACGGAAGTCAACTTGCTAATCAATAAATTCTCTAGCTTCACCGAGAGAGTGTTCTTGTTAAGCCCATTAACACTCCAATTACTCCTCTATGTAGTAAGTGCCGAATGGAACCATCTTATCAGATATGGACCTCAATCCTTCAAGACGGCCTCGATACCGATCCTTCCGAATACTGGCTAACTAAACATCTACAGCGAGCTTGACTACTCTTACTTGGGAACATGTCCGTACTGCAGGTACCTTCCGCGATGCGATCAACCGATTCGATACATTTGCTGCCGAGCACCTCACATCTCAAAATCTCGACTTCTCTTTTGTTACACTTGATTCATGGGATCTTCGAGTCCAGCTTCCCCGCGAAGCTCGTGACAAAGCTGTTGTGCTGCCTCCATATTTACAACATTCTAGAACTTTTGACCTTCGAACTGAGTACCAAAGATGGCAACAACATCACCCTGAATCTCTGCCATTCGGTCCATCCATGCTTTCAAATATTTGCGCTGCGTTGGAGGTCGAACCTGTTCAAGCTAGTGCTCCAATCAAGCACAACCTCCCATTCCACCTCCAAGCTTTGGCCCCGGCCTCCCCTCGTCGTGCAATGGAAGAAGCGGTTACACTTGCTAGAGTCCTCAGAGGGCTGATTCGCAAGTCACAACCTCCTCATGAACATCCTGATGTTCTTACTAGACCTATGGATGCCCGTGCTGATGTTAGAGCTTTTCTTTCGGAACGCAGCAAAGTTCTCCACATGGCAGGACTTCCCCACGATACCACTCAATCCGAGCTCGAGAGCTGGTTTACCCAATTCGGTGGTCGTCCCATTGCTTTCTGGACGCTCCGAACCCCAGACCAGCACAAACCTACTGGTTCTGGATTCGCAGTATTTTCATCCCATGAAGAGGTCAGCCAAAATTCCCCCACTCACCTTTTCCTATTTTGTGTGTTGTGCCACGAACATCAAATCGTGTGTTCAGCTTCATATGAATTTATTCTTTTACTTTACGATAAATTGCTTAACCTCTCTGTCGCTTCACTTATCAAATTTTTCAATATTCGTGGTCATTCTCTAACAAATTTTCAGGCCGCTGAAAGTCTCTGCATGAACGGACGAGCTCTCAATGAGAAAGCTATCGAGGTCTCACCATCTTCAAGTCGCGTTCTTGACCGTGCTGCAGAAATTCTTACTCCGTTCCCACCTAGCAAGAACAGACCTCGCCCTGGAGACTGGACTTGTCCATCATGTGGTTTCTCTAACTTCCAGCGTAGAACTGCTTGTTTCCGATGCTCATTCCCAGCGATGGGTGGTGGCCCAGCTGCTGAGATGGGTGGTGGATATGGTGGTGGTGGTGGTGGTTACGGCTATGGTCCACCAGCAATGATGCCCCCTCCACAACACATGGGTCATCACGGAGGTATGGGAGGTGGCCACGGAGGTGGAAGGATGGGAGGTGGTGGTGGCGTTGTTCCTTTCCGTGCCGGTGATTGGAAATGCGGATCTGAAGGGTGTGGTTACCACAACTTTGCCAAGAATGTCAGCTGTTTAAGATGTGGCGCAAGTCGTGCTGGTGCCGCTGTCGTTGCCGATTCTGGTTATCCCTCCCCAATGGATGCTGCGAACAACTATAGCATGGGTTCCAACTCCATGGCTGGTACACCTGGCCCAGGTCCTTTTGCCTCAGCTGCCGGTGGCTTCGGTCCATCCGGTGGTTATGGTGGTCAACACTTTGGTGGCCCACCTAGCACTTATGCTCTTCCATCCGGTCTTGGCGCACCAACTGGTTCATACCCCTCATTGAATACTCACTTCGGTCCCGCAACTGGTGTTCACTCTGCCGGCGCAGGAGGATTTGATAGCCGATCTGCAGAGGCAGCATTCCAATCAGCCAGCAATGGTCCAGCATCCGCAGGGCCTTCAAACAACTTCTACGCTAACCAAGGTGAAAGTGATCCATTCGCTTTCCTTTCATCCGGAATCAACAACTTGTCTATGGGTAGCGGTGATGCTCGTCAAAATGGTGCTGCTGCTCCAAGCAAATCTCCAGCTTAAGGCGTTCTTGGTATTTGCGCTCATCCTTTTTCCATTTATACGTTTCGACTATCTCTTCTGTGACTATATTTCAGGACGGCTTTGGGGTTTGAATGAAAGATAGACATTTATCGGTCGGGGCTTTGTGGATTTGTTACAATGGTTTATAAGGTGGATTTAGCGCATACATGGGTGGTTGGGATGGGTAGTCGGTTGGATCGGTAGCGGTATAAAGAAAATGGCAGGGAAAATTTATATGATGTGGAAAATTGACATGGAACAAAGTTTGGAGGGCGGAGTTCTTTTAATGCGGAAGGTGGATTCTGACTTCAGGGCTGCAAAGGGAAAGCGAGCAAATGGAAACGGATCGAAATATGCTTGATGGTGTATAAAGGGACGATTTCGACTTGAATCGGTTGGATCTTGGCTTGGTGCATAGCGAAGGAGTGCTGTCGTTAATGTGGTTGGGGTGTTTGGACGGGGTCCTCGGTCTTCTCTGTCTAATATCTGGTCTGATCTTCCTCCTTCGTACCGGAGTATGGAAATATGACAAACGCATTTTCGATCAAATAACAAAAAAGCATGGCGATGGCGATGGTGATGGATATTGGCAAAGGGGATTTTTTCGAGAAGGGTTAGGATTTCTGCATGTTGTTTTCGAGTTTCTTTATTGTGCTTTCTTGTATTTTTTCTTTCGGTTTGTGTGTGCTCGCGATGAAGTTGTCTTTACCTTGTTTCGGCTTCTTCAGCACTTTGTGTCGAATACTTTGCGTCTTTCTCCTGTCTTTATTTTTCCTTCGTAACATTTCTGGGAGAAGGGAAAACACATACTAGCATTCAAGCATTTATCGTCTTCTTTACTGATACGATAATTGGTTAGTTTGGGTGGGGTGCAGGTGGATATTTAGGACATTTGGGGCTGGGTTGCTAGAAGGTTTGGTCGTTTGGTCGCTGGGCTGGGGGTACTTGGGCATGGATGGGGTGGACGGATGGAAGGATGGTGGTTTATTGGATGGGTGTGGATTGTCTGATGACGGTCGATGGTCAGGGGATGGTATGCATGGACGGCTGGATGGATGGATGGATGTGATTAGGTTGTTATTATTTCTTTCATTGTAGCAAGCTTACTTTTCCTCGTGTCTACTCTTTCTGTTTTTCGGTGGTGAGTTAGGATGTGCGTCGAGTTCTATTGAGTGGTGGTGGATGGAGGTGATAGGATCTAGAGGAGAGGAGTGAATTGCTGGATTGGTAAAATCAGTAGTATCGTAGATAGGCTGAGGGATGCAGATAACACTTCTCGTTTTTTCTGCTTCACCAATGAATACATATGGTTGAAGTTGAATCTTTTGGAACTTTGTATCTCGCTGTGATGGTGAATTTGTGGTTACTACTACACACTACTATGGTTGGTGTTTTTCCGTAAACTAAGAGAATACCCTCGGATTTATTTGTGGCGATGAAGATTTTATCTTTTCAGCTTGGTTCTTATGGAATTTGAGTTGAAGTTTGAGGATTTGAATGGAGAAAGTGCTATTTCTTCGAAGATTCGAAGGTTGAGGTGGGGTTGGGTGGGATAATGATCTTGGGCTTGTGTTTTGGAGAAATTGTGTGTGCTGGTGGAAGATGTGTAAATTAGGGTGTATTGAAGACTTCATGTTGTGTCTCGAGTGTGAGGTTTGAGTGGTTATGTTTTGTTGGATTGTTAGATTGTGAGATTATTGGGGTGTGAGATCATTGGGATGTGAGATCATTGGGATGTGAGATCATTGGGATGTGAGTGAGTGGTTTGTGTTGGGATTTACAGTCAGGTAGATAATCAGCAATGAATTATTCTTACGGATGTTTTTTTTCCCTATAGTACAATAGATACCTAGATATCTTACAAAAAAGGTATGTCTCTTTCCTGTTTGTTGATCTAATATAATAGGGTTAAATAGCTTCAAGCTATTTATTTTAACGCGTTTCAGTATTTCAATTTTCCTACGCACAAATTCACAACCAAGGATCATCTTCGAAATCATTTTCATCTTCCCATTCCTCTTCTCCCTGCTGCTCATCATCCTCATCCTCATCGCCATCACTCTCCTCCGCCCTCCCCAAAACAACCTGTTCCAACCTCTGCATATTCATCCCCGTGCCCTCCCACGGATCTCCCTCGCTCTCTGCTTCCTCGCCCTCCCCATCACTCATATACATTTCGTCTCTGCTCGGTCGCAGATTCTCCCCCGTCAGCGGATCCACATATCCCCAGAGCAACATCATCATGATATGTTCTTTAAATCCCAGTTCTCTGCGCGTCGCTTCCCGCATCACGAGTTCATCGATGCGCATGAGATGTTTCGAGCCCTTTCCCCAACCCTCTAGATGCGCGGTTCCGAGTTCACATTCTGGGACGTCGAATAGTCCGAGATGGAGATCGGGGGCGGGGGTGAGAGGAGTGTAGGAGTACCGTACGCTGTATTGGTAGAGTTCGTAGAGATCGGTAAAACCGGTGCGCGTGAGTAAGCGACATAGCGGCGTAAGACCCCGCTGACCGAGCATGAGTTTGCGGAGGAAATCGGAGCCCGGACCGTCGGTGGGACAGTTGAGGCGCATGTCGAGCTTCACGATGAAGTGTTGGATATTGTAGAGATCGTGGTCGGTGAAGAAGGTGCGGTTGTGGATGAGGCGGACGCGGTCGAGGGTTGTGGAGAGATCCATGAGGAACCAGACTTTTTTGAGGGCATGATTTGTCCCCGGGGGACAGCGTAGATGCTGGCGTGCGAGGGAGGCGAGGATGTTGCGCACGATGCGGCAGCGGTGGAGTACCATTTGGTAGTATTTGAGGCTGGGGACCCGGCGGATTTGACCCGAGGAGTTGAGGGTGCCGAGGGGGTCGGGGATGCTGAGCTCGCGGTAGAGGTAGAAGGGGTAGATGGTGTAGGAGTAGGGGGCCTGGTGCTTGACGATGGATTTTATGGCGTGCGCCATCCAGTGGGAGAGGATGGTGTGGAAGGGACGGCAGATGGAGTAGAGTGTGAGAAGGTTTTTGGGGGAGAGGTGAAGGATAAATTCGAGGATTATTTCGGGGGTCAGGAGGAGAGATTGGAAGATGTTGAAGGGGCCGGAGTTGCGGCGAGAGAGGTAGGGTGCTGGTCTGGGGATGTCTTCGATTTCCTCTTCAGAAGAGGGATGGGAGGGATTCGGAAATGTGGCTGGGAGGATGATACCGGTTGCTGCGAGCTCGGGGTCTGCGGTTGCGGATTCATGTTCAAGTTCCGAGTTATTGGGATATCGTGTAGTGTCGTAGCCACCCTGTGAAGGATTGATGTTCTCGTAGACATGATCGTCATTATCTTCATCTATTTCCTCTTCGTTCCCCAGGGGCTGAAGACCCAATCCCTCAGCCCATCGAGCCGTTTCTGCAGAATCTCCAAACAAGTAATCTTCCCTTCCCGTTTCCTCTGGAAGTGCGAACACTTTTCCCTTTCCTTTCCCTTTATTCTTCTCCTCGTTAGCATATTTTCTAGCAACCTCCCTCTCATCCAGTTCTTCATCTGATTCCGCAGCTCTCCCTTTTCCTTTCCACTTCTTGACTGGTGAGCCTTCATCGAAATCCTCCTCTGAATCAACAGTTCTCGCTTTTCGTTTCCCTTTACCGCTTGACTTTGGATCAAATTGATTCGCATCATACCCCTCAAGATTTTCAGCATCATCGAATAATGACTCCACATCCATCGATTCAAAATCCCCATCAAAACCAAATCCTGGAATCTCTCCTCTCTCCTTCGCTTTCTTCCTAGCGAGTATTTCTTTCACCCTCCTCGCCATCATCGCTCGATACTCCACTTCTTTTCTTCTCTCTTCATTCTTGTCTAATTCAGGTCCATGAGTTAATGCCTGCTTAACCCATTTCGGGACTCCTTTCAACTGTTCATCTTCCTCGCCTTCATCTTCATCTTCATCCTCATCCTCTTCCCCGTCGTCACTGTCCTCCTCACCACCCTCCCCTTCTCCCCCATCACACCAAATCCTCTCCCCGCCATCACCATCCATATAATAAAACCCCTTCCCATCCCCATGAAACAACCCTTTACATCCACAGTTCCCCTCACCAATTTCTCTCCTCTTCGCCTTATCCCAATCCCTAATAACCCCATTCTCATCAAACGCACCCGGAGCAATACTCCACACGCGATTCCCAGGCCCAATAATCGGAGGAGGCTTATTTCTCGCTCCGAAGGGATTGATCTCATTACTCGGAAAACGAGGCTGGGGTCGTGGAGGCGAAGACGGCATATTTGCGGGGCGGGTGATGGGATAAATATTCGGTGATGGAGAACGCATCTCGTCGGCGTGGATAGACCAACCATCGGAGTTTAGTTCGCGTTCGGATTTTACGGCTTGGTCTTCTTGTTGTGGGCGTTCGGGTTGCTCCTGTTCTTGTTCCTGTCCATGTTTCTGTTTTGCGGTCTGAGACTGCAACTCAGTACCTGTTACCTCCTCTTGCTGTTCGTCGTCTTCCTCGTACTCCTCGTACTCCTCAATTGTTTCTGGGGGTGGAGCTGGATGGAAATTTTGGTCAGCATTGTTACTTGGATAGGGACGGGGAGAATGAGGGGAGTAACCATGAAAGGAGCTGTACTCAAAAGGTTGACCGTGGTGATGGTATTGCTGTGCTTGACTCGCATAACCATGGTGATGATATTGTTGTGGTGGACCACCATTGAATCCGACATCTTGATACGAGAAATCCAAAGGTCTATTCATGCCTTGATCCATAGATGGATGAAGTAGATCACTTGGATGAGCCAATGGATATCCTTGCTGATTTTGCATACCGTAAGTTGATTGGAAAGTTGTAGGACGAAAATGCTGGGTAATGAGAGGTGGAGGACGAAGTTGCGAGTTGAATTCTTGAGCTGACAACTTGTGGCCCGCAACGATCTCTTGTTCTGAGCCTACTGGAATGAAAGATATATCATCTGGTTGATGCGAGTGACCCATGCCTACGAGGCCATAGTCTCTCGGATCCTGGCCAAAGACTGGTTCTCCATGGTCGGAGGTAAGAACGTAATTTGGTGATATCTCTGGAAATGAAGATGTATCTTGTAGAGGCGGGTCATCATCCTCCTGAGTATCTTGATTTTCTTCAGACGGAGGAAGCTCAGGCAAACCTGCTTCTGCTCTGAGTTGTGCTTGTTTTGCGTAGAGCTGCGATTTGAATGACTTCATATGATCCAAGAACTTTTGGATATCCTCATTGCATGTAATCTTCCACTTGTCCAATCCTAAACGTTGCATCATTGTAATGATGCCTTCTTGCTCGCCAGGAGTCAAGTGAGAAATACATGATCCAGGCAAGATATTTTCGATGATCCAATTTTGAACGGGCCACATTGAGCGATGTGTGTCGAATCCATTCCAGTATCTTGCTTCGGGTCCTCCACCTTTCTTGCCTGGAGCACGACCGGACGATTTGTTGTTTTTGTTTGACGTATTCCCTTGTTCTGCAGAAGATGAACTTTGAGCTTGGTCGCCAAGTTGATTTTGCACTGGACGAAAGCGACTTGCTCTCAAAGAACCGGACCTTGGCTGAAAGCTCAAACAATCGCTCACTTGGCTGAAATCATCTTGGTTCCTGTACAAAGTTTGATAGGTTTGAAGATTATAGGATGGAGCATTGCCAGAATCTTCTTGGTGCTGCATGCCTGGGGGAGACAGATACTGCTGATTGTTGTTCTGTGTAAATTGCTGAGGTTGCATACCAGAAATTCCAAAGCCATGTTGTGTATCCATTCGCTCTTGGTTTGACATGTGCTGGAAGCCATAATCAGGATGACCATGATTGTTGAATTGAGGATCTGCGCCAAATTGCAAAGATTGAGGAATTGCTTGGCCATAGTCGTTCTGTGAAGCAAGAATAGCATTCATATGACCCTGAAGATGTTCATTGCTTCCCAAAGGATGGAAAGAAGCGCTCGGTTGACTGTGTTGATATGGTTGACCATAGGACTGAGCTTGTGCACTACCTGAAGCTTGATTGATGGGGGTGAACTGGTTTTGGTAAGAAGAGTTTGGTCGAGGAGTAATGTCTGGATCGGCAAGTTGAGACTCAAAGGATGTCTGATCTCCCGGAGTCTCTCCATTGTATTCCATCTGCTGACCATGATGAACTTGATGATCGTTATTAGATTCAATTGCCTCTCCGTAATTGTCATCACGTTCCTCAAATTCCGAATGGTTTGTGTCAAAGGATATGCCCAGACCGTTACTGAAGTCCATTTTGTGTGATTTGTCTGATAGACAGTTCGAACCTTGAGATGGAGGTAATTTGTGTTTAATGAAAAAGAATTTATTTCACAGCAATTAACGCTTTTCGAATCTAGAACTTGAAAGAAGGAGTAGAGAGAGTTTTGATGGTTTTTGTGTATGGTAGAAGAGTTTGTTCTGTTTTGTCTTTTTGAGGACTTGTTTGTTTATCCTACTAAGAATATAATTCAAGGTCACAAGAACATTGCCCGAACTGATAAAATACGCTAGTACCAGATAAAATGAGCATGAAAGGCTTTTGAATGACCTCGGGCTTCTTAGTTTCATCTCTTTTCCATCAGTAAATTTGAAAAGTGAATGTACTGATGTTTAGTCTTCACATTGACCAATCATTATCTCCCCTTGAAGCATCACTCGAACTTCGCCTATTTATTTATTTATTTATTTATTTTTTCCTTCTCTACCACAACATAAAGATGAGAGATATCACACTTGACTATGTTGAGTTTCAAGAAAGAAAGAAAGAGTGAAGTCAAGCTTTGTCCAAGAATGGCAAAGTCATGCAGAGCCTGTGTGTTTACGTGTCTATAAATCTTTTTTGGCTTTATGGACTAGGTTCTCAATCCATCAAGGCTTTGGCTTCTGTTACCCAGATATACTACTGAGTAACACACTCAAACCATCGGTGGAATGTGTCTACTGGAATTCTAGGAAACATTGGATAGATCCATCTTGCAAGTGATCACAGTGGTTTTCTTGATTCCAACATATTTTCTCATCGAGTTTTCAAGTTTTTCCTCTTCCTAGCTATGGGAAGATTCACTGATTTGAATCAATACAGTAACAGAACATCTCTGTCAGTCTTCTCTTGCAAATTGCTCTTCATCACAAGGCCACTTATCCTTGTGAATATCAAATAGTTTCCTTTGTTTCCCCCCTACCTGCCCCAAAGAAAGTTCGACCGAATTCACATGACTACTATCAATATAATAAAACTCTGCCAAGATTCCACTCATCATAATCAACCCCATTCACTTGATCGAACCGATTTGAGGAACTGAAGTGAGGGGGCAGAAGGACTAAAGAGCTAAGCCGTCTTTATCGCCCAAATTCTTTGCAGGTCCGAGGTCTGCTGCTGAGCAAAATTTCTCAATTTCTTACCTATGCATTCTACATTATGTATTGAGGAAGCGTTGGTGAATGCACGTATCTAGTTAGTATGCAGCTTAATATTTGATCCGCTCCTCATCAACTGTGAATCTACCAGAGCTCCCAGAGCAGTAATTCAACGAACATTACAGACTTAATCTGACTGCTTTGGATAGCCCTTGTACATCATGCCATTAAAGTTGCCCTCCATGCCTCGATGTCTTCTGACTCTCTGCGATAAAATCTCAAGAAAAAATTGAAAAAGCTTGAAAACTTGACAATCAAAGTTAAGCTACTTTTGAGGTCTTGGTACATTTTTAGGCAAGGGCAGATATCAAAATCAAGATGCTCAATTCAAATTTTGTAGCAAAGTATCTCCTCATCTTTTTAGTGTCTTGGTTTGTGGTTTTGAGATCATTAGAGAAGAATGAGGGATATTATCACCTGAGACTGTCGGATACATAGGGAGAAGTTCAGTTGTTTGATGAGACCGAAGTTCTCAAGTTGTTTGATGCTGCCATCTGAGTTTCTCATGATTCCCTCTAGCAGGTGAGAAGAGGACGTCATTTGCAGCAAATAAGTAACTAGAAACATATTTGAGATTTCGATATATCAGGAGGTTGACTCTTGTCCTTCATCTTGACTCTCTGTCATCTCAACATCGATCTGCCGCTTGAGCAAAGAACCTTCTTGAGGCCCCGAAAAAGAAGTTACAGTGACTATTTACTTACTAGCTGAGAAACCCGCCTTTGAAGAGTGTAGCAGCTTGTCTATTACTCGCGAGTCTCCTAATCTGGATTCCAGGAGACTCCTCACAATGTCTTCACTACCTCCGAAAGCAAGTGGTCCGGAATTTCAAAGTACAGAACCCACGCCGACATTTGACTTGCTTCCTACCGAAATCCATCTGCGTATCTTTGCGCATTACTGGTCTTTCGGAAGTCTCAAGTTCGAGACCGCGTTCGAAGAGCGTGTGATAGATGTGAGGATGGGTATGTTTCATGACGTTAACTTCGACGATGTTCGGAGTGAGATGGCTCTCCTTTTTGTTAACAAAAGGATACACGACAGGTTTGAAGACTTTATCTATGGCCAAGCTGGGCTTGACCTTCGTTTCTGTATCGCGCACGTAATTGAGCCTGAGCTCAAGCCATGGTCGGCGGCGGAGTCTTGGTGGAAGAGGCTGTGACCGCCTAGTATGCTCGTTGACGACGTAGGAACGGTCGTACGCACGTACCCACCACTCTTGAGGCGAGTCCGAGACGTCAGAATCCATATTGAGTTCCCATCCCACAGAACGGAAGGTTCAATCAACGAGTAGCAGCGTGACAATCTTGAACAGCTCCGAAGACTGACTGAGGTCATCACGACCTCGTTCCCAAGTCTGGAATTGCCAAGCATAGGCAAATTGGAGGTTCACTTGCTTGCTAATAATTCGTCTTCGGAAGATCTCGAGGCGCTGATGCCTATCTTCCACATGAATGTTGCTCTCAAGACGTTACTTGAAGTAGGATATAAAGAAAGGGCAAACTTTACAATTGGTGGGAGGGATCGCGAGGGCCATCGAATGAATTTCGAGAACGCAAGAGGTAGATATTAGATGCCGATCGGTAAAATCCTGCATTTTAATGAACCAAGTGAGTTTGTTCTTTTCGAAAACGCACAACTTTAAGGGGAAGCCGATCTCGCGGCAGTCAACACATGTCGGTGATGTATGGCTAATCCGTTATCAGCTTGGGATACGTGGTGTGAAGACGACAAAGACGACGGACGTGATCGTCTCAATGGCGGTCATTTCATCAACGGGAAGGACGAGGTACTACTCTGGATAAGGGGCAGACGATGGGAGCAAGCCGTGCATTCAGGTTGCTGAAACAAACGTGCCGGAGATCGTCGCAAGAAGACATCAATTCGTAGAATAGGCAGTACTCCATTGCTATTGACGCAAACATCTAGATGAACAGCGTTTATCTCCTCACAATACTTGTGTGCCAGAGTAGTAAATGGAGTTTTTGAGACGGCAAAATTCTGGCAGCCATATCAGGATGCAGGTGTACGAGTGACTATGACATAGTGATTGCCTTTCTCATAATAAATGGTGGTCAAACAAACACAAGAAATCACATCAAGATAATTTACAGCAATAGATTACAGTCCGACCTTGAATCAAGAAGATGTTGACAATCGTCGAATATCCAATCGATGGCAACTTCTCCCAGTTCTTAACAGTTCATGTCGTCGATTGAGATTTTTCACCAGCGCACGATGATGTAGGTCATTCCAAGTAGTATGTAGCAGCCGGCGGTAAGTTGCGCATTCATAAAGCTTTTTTGTAAGAAAAGATTTCATTTGCATCCATTCCAGCGCTCAATATATGTTCTTCTAGAACACAAGATAGAGGAAGACTCGATTGATTGTGAATTGCTTCACTCAAGTACACCCACAATAAAAGTGTCCATTACAATTTAAATGAAGAAGAGAAGAAGGAAAAGATTAGAAATTTCCGAATGTGAAGAACTTTATAGTGTGAAATATTAGTCATCTTGGGTGAACCAATCATCATGACGGGGAACGGGATTAGTAAATTCCACGATATACGCTAACAAGTTACATCCGAACGACGAGAGCTTCAAATGAATTTGGGGTAAAGAAGTAGATAATTAATCAATTGAAGGGTTTCCCCTCGCCACCTCTTTTGTACTGCGGAGTTTCTTTCTTTCTGCTTTTCATACCCAGATTCTACATACACACCATGCTGAGGTCAACGTTATCGAGATCCGCTCTACGAAGCAGTAGACAAAGTTTATATGTTGCAAGAACATTCGCGACTACAAATAGAAGACAGGCAGAGGTTACTCTCACTGTTGGTAAGTAGCATTAGATCTGCCAATGATATTACAGAAGACTTGGCTGATCCCTATACTAGATGGCAAACAAGTTTCTATAGAAGGTATGCTAGGATTGATCATGATTGGGATGGGAAAAAGTTGTTGACACGCCACAGCTGGGTCTGCTTTAATTCAAGCATGCGAGAAGGCAGGAGTCACAATCCCAAGGCAAGCTTTCGATAGAAAATCTATGTGCTGAAGTTTTCTGCTAACACTTTCATAGATATTGCTATCATGAGTAAGTCGACACAACTGCGCATATCACAAACGAACCCCACTGATCCGAATATCTTACTATAGAAAACTTATGATTGCTGGAAATTGTCGTATGTGTCTAGTTGAAGTCGAGAAAGCACCAAAACCAGTTGCATCATGCGCGTGGCCGGTACAGCCCGGTATGGTCGTCAAGACCAGTTCACCCCTCACACACAAAGCCCGAGAAGGAGTTATGGAATTTTTATTGGCCAACCACCCGCTAGATTGTCCTATTTGTGACCAAGGAGGAGAGTGTGATTTGCAAGATCAATCTATGAGATATGGAGCTGATCGTGGACGCTTCCACGAAGTTGGTGGCAAGCGTGCCTCTGAGGATAAAAATATTGGACCCCTCATCAAGACTTCGATGAACAGATGTATTCAATGTACAAGATGTATTCGATTCGCAAACGATATTGCTGGTGCACCGGAACTCGGATCGACTGGACGTGGAAACGATTTACAAATTGGAACATACCTCGAGAAGAACCTGGATTCCGAGATGTCTGGAAATATTATAGATTTGTGCCCTGTTGGAGCTCTTACATCAAAACCATACGCTTTCAGAGCTAGACCTTGGGAATTGAAGCACTCCGAATCTATTGATGTATTGGATGGTTTAGGATCAAACATTCGAGTAGACTCGAGAGGTCTCGAGGTTATGCGAATTCTCCCTAGATTAAACGACGATGTCAACGAGGAATGGATCAACGATAAGACACGATTTGCCTGTGATGGATTGAAAACTCAAAGACTTACTACCCCATTAATTAAGAAGGATGGAAAATTCCTTCCAGTTAGTTGGGAGCAGGCTTTGGTTGAGATCGGTGCAGCATACAAAGATTTTGCTCCAAAGGGTAACGAATTCAAGGTTATTGCTGGAGAATTAATTGAGACTGAATCTATGGTTGCAATGAAGGATCTTGCCAACAAGCTTGGCTCTGAGAACTTGGCTCTTGATCAGCCATCTGGAAACGCCCCAATGCCACACGGAATCGACGTTCGTTCGAATTACTTGTTCAACTCTAAGATTTGGGGTGTAGAGGAAGCCGATGCTATTTTGATTGTTGGAAGCAACACTAGACACGAAGCTGCTGGTCTTAATGCTCGTATCCGCAAACAATGGTTACGTTCTGACCTTGAGATTGGTGTCGTTGGTGAACCATGGGAATCAACTTTCGAATTTGAGCATCTCGGTACTGACGCTGCCGCCTTGAAGGAGACCCTCGCTGGACCTTTCGGTAAAAAGCTGGCAGAGGCCAAGAGACCAATGATTATCGTTGGTTCAGGTGTCACTGACCACGCTGATGCCAAGGCCATGTACGAGACGGTTGGTACCTTCGTTGAGAAGCATGCTTCCAACTTCTTGACAGAGGAGTGGAATGGATACAACGTTCTTCAACGTGCTGCCTCAAGAGCTGGTGCTTTTGAAGTTGGCTTCACCACACCTTCCCAAGCTGTTGCTGAGACAAAGCCTAAATTTGTTTGGTTGCTCGGTGCTGATGAATTCAATGCTGCTGATATCCCTAAGAACGCCTTTGTTGTCTACCAAGGTCATCACGGTGATCGCGGGGCTCAAATTGCCGATGTCGTTCTTCCAGGTGCCGCATATACCGAGAAGGCCGGAACATACGTCAACACCGAAGGACGTGTACAAATGACCCGTGCCGCTACTTCATTACCTGGTGCCGCAAGAACTGATTGGAAGATTATTCGAGCAGTCAGTGAGTTCTTGGGTGCTCCATTACCATACGATGATGTCGCTGCTCTGCGTGATCGTATGGTGGAGATCAGTCCTACATTGGCTAGCTACGATGTCGTTGAACCGGTTGCTCTGAGACAATTGAGCAAGGTTCAGTTGGTAGATCAGAACAAGGGTAGCAAGCCAACGGGTGCGCCTTTGAAGAAGGTTATCGATAACTTTTATTTTACAGATGTTATTTCAAGAAGGTTAGTTTACACACATCTCATTTTTCTCTTCCCCATCCTCATTTTCACCCTTTTCGCCCCCTAAGTTAATCACCGGAGACGCGAAAACTAACAAAAACTACAGTTCCCCAACAATGGCCAGATGTTCAGCAGCAAAGGAGACAGGAAACCCAGAAACTAATTTCCTGGCCCCAGGCTACTCAAGCGAAAATCCTCGTGGAAGAGTCGCTTATGGTCCTTGATCTTGATCTGGATGGGTTTTTGTATTTGGGTTTCTTGCGTGCGTCAAACGATGGTGTTTGTGTATATATGGGTTGTAGGCAGTCAAATGAAAAAATGACAATTTAAGAAAATGATGATGTCTATTACCGGGTTTTTGGAGGTGGATAGAATGCACAATAATGTGAAGCTTATAAATTGACATGAAGTGGACAATTATATTTACCTCTTCAATCACTTTAGGGCTTAGTTTGCACTTTCAATGGGTCAGAGAACATACTCTATGCAATTTACAAATATTGTACAAAATTGCTGGAGAAAACTTGAGCCTCATTTCCATACCCTGCTATGCCTCGAGCAGAATCTAGACCCGTCTCCATTCAACGCCAAACCATGCTCATCATATCTTATTTTGTCTGTGGCTCTAAATCGACAAAGAGCCATTTGTCGTACAAATGTTTCTTTTTCTTCTGTGACCCTTCGTCTCCTTCGCGAACTGACTCGTCTGCGCATCCAGTTTCATTCCTTTCCTTTGTATCGATCTCTGCTTTAGTAAATTAAAGCTGGGATCCCATAAAATCCTTCAAGAAATTTATACGGGCAGAGTAAATCTCTTTCCCTTCATAACCTTCGTGTAGTAAATCCAAAAGAAATCCGAATAAAGAACCGTTTGAATCACACCTGCAAACACGGCAATTCCATCCCAGTGGCTCTCTTGGAAATATCTCCACAACCAATTCGGTATATATAATGCTCTGTAACTTCCCAACGCGAAGAGATAATTCGCCGTAATCGTCTCGGCTTCTCCGGTTCTTTGGAGCAGGAAGAGTTGGGGGAGGATAGCGACGGATTCAAGCCAGATGCTGAAGGCCCAGAGGATTTCAGAGGGAGTATAGGCGTAGGGGTAGATGAAAGCGAGGGCGAGGGAGCCACCGAGGAGATATTGCACGCGGAAGGTGTCGAGATTGGGGTCGTGGGTGGGTTTGAAGGAGGTGGTCATTAGGTAGATTGTGTAGCCGGAGGAGCAGAGGAACAGAAGCTTGAAAGTGGTGTTGTAGAGGGAATCGGTGAAAGTCCAGAAGAGATCGAGGTAGCGGGTGACGTAGACGAGGAGGTAGAGTGCTTGAGATTTGAAGGATATACCGGCGCAGGACTGGAGGGGGTTAGATGGTTGGTTGGGGGTCGAGGGGAAGGGGTAGGAGACGTACGTTTGTTTGGTGCATTTTATGGAGGAGAATCAGGATTGAAAGGAGATGGGAGAAATCCCCTACAAGCGCAATGAATCAGCTTTTGAAAAGTCAATGGGCGAAGGTAGTTGGGGGGATAACATACCCAGGATTCGAAAAAGATTCATGATGAGCAAGTCAAGGGAGTTTCCCTACACATGCGCAATCGCAGATACTTTGTCTCAAAGACCCAAAGTTTCAAAGAAAAGAGGTTTAGAACCGAATCAAGAATCAAGCAAAACAATTGAAATCAATAGATCAATTGATATAATACATTCGATCGCACAGTTGTCGTTGTAGTTGATGGACTGGATTGAGGACACGCAACTTGAAGCTTAGCTAACTCTGAGTCTCGATTTAGCCTTGTAAAGAGGTACAACCAGGCCAGGGATGATGAAGTAAGGTTATTGGCGGCGGCGGATCGGAAAGCTTGGCAAAGGAAGGTTGTCGATTATGTAATCTTTAGCTTGCTTTTGTGGCAAGAACGTCTGCTGAGCTTTGAAAGTTAAAACATTATGATTACGAAGCGGCTTTTTGCCTAGAAAGTTCTACTTATGATTACTATTGATTGTATCAAACCATGTATATTATTTAGCTTTCAATACAATATAATACACTCTTTCTACACATATTGATAGCTATTGCAGTCGTTCCATTCATTCGCACAGTGCTGTGAATAACAAACCATTTGATCTGGAAATCGCAAGAGATCATGGATACCAACAACGACGACGACATGTCTACTAATCCCCAAGATCTAGTTTCTATAACCGTCACTCATCATGGCAAACCTCACATCTTCTCTTTACCCCCCACAGCAACCATCACCGACCTTTCCGATTCCATTTCAACCACCCTCTCAATCCCTCCTCAAAACCAAAAACTCATGGTCTCCAAACTCGGTCTTCTAAAACTCCCCTTCAAAGACCCTTCCCTCTCAATAATATCCCTCGCCGACAAAAAGATAACCCTCATGGGTAGCACCATCGCGGAAGCATCCTCCGTTGCCGCCGGCGCCCTCGCCGCCTCCCGCAGCGTCAACGGCCCCTCCACTCGTCCGGCGCAAAAAGTCTCCGCCTACAAAACTCGAGACTGGAAGCGCGAGCAAGAAGAAGCACAATACACATTCCAAACCCTGCGTCCGCTTCCCTACCTCCCCAACCCCTCGAAATCTCTCCAATTCTTGCAACGATTGAGAGACGACGCGGGCATCAAGGCCGCAATGCGCAAACATAAATTCACCGTTCCTCTGCTGACGGAAATGAATCCGATTGAACATACGGTGTCGGATCATGAAGGTACATCGCGCACTTTGGGTCTGAATAGGAATCAAGGAGAAGTGATCGAATTGCGTCTGAGAACAGATGCGTATGATGGATATCGAGATTATAAAACCATTCGCAAGACGCTGTGTCACGAATTGGCGCATAATGTGTGGGGACCGCATGATCGGAATTTCTGGAATTTGTGCAAGGAGATTGAGAAAGAGGTAGAGGGGAATGATTGGAGGAGTGGAGGCCATGCGCTGGGCGAAGAGGAATATTATAGTAGAGAAGAAGTAGATGATCATGGGGGATGGAGTGGAGGGGAATTTGTACTGGGAGTGGGAGGTTCGGGGGGCGCGGAAAGTACGGGGACGACTTCGGGAGCGGCTTCGGGACAGGGAATGAGTAGGAGGGAGATTTTGGCGAAGGCGGCGGAGGAGAGAATGAGGAAGGTGAGGGAACAGAGTGGTGGGGAGGGAGGAAGTGCGGGTGAAGGGTCTGCTTGAGCATAGTCTTATGATTGAGTTGGAGTGTATGTTTTCTAAGCGAAGGCGTTCAGGATGATTGGATTTTAGGAGTTGAGCAGTTTTTAAAGCATAGCATATATCTTGAATCACTATGTTTAGTGTCGGGCATTGATTTAGATATTCGATAGATTAATTTATTATATCCGAATACCGAATACTGAGTTCCATAGGATCAAGAAGAAATTTTCTCTAGAAATCTCACTGGGATGTTTTGCATGCACTGGTTGTTCAAGATACAATGCAATCGCGCGGTCTCAAGCTGATACACCTAGGATATGGCTCTGTTGTTCGTCTCACCCTGTAAAGCCTTTAATCACACATCGACTATCCCAATCAGCTCTATAGAAGTGAAGCATATCCGGTTTATTCTCAATTTACCCAATTCTACACACCTACCTCCTCCAGTTTATAAATCAGCTAGCCAGCCAGTCGACCAACTAGCGAAATCCATACCTGCCCTGCCTACCATCAAGATTCTCCATCGAAGGACTGCAAATCCAAACACAATCAACAGAGCAATCAATCAATCGACCGAAAAAGAAAAAAAAAGCGAGCAAAATCCCAATTCGATATCTAAACATCTAAGTATCTAGATATCTATCAATCCCCCATCTCAAGATATACGATCAAATTTCCCCACGCAATGCGATGCAAAGCAATGCAAAATCCTCCCACTCTCTTCCAAACCGAAAGTTTAAGAAATTTCCCGCCCCAATCCCATTATAACATTTCCTCGAGAATGAATCGACGTTCTAAACTCCATTTCTGACCAAATATGTACATCTCCCCTGGTCCAATGCTCAATACCTTTCATCCCAATTCCCATCTCTCATCTCATTTCTCTCTATAACCTACACTTCGCTTCGCTAGAAAGACTCCCTGACACGCGATGAGTTCCGCGAAACCCCTTTAATGGTGAATTTGGTCTTGTCCAATTGTTCTTGCTGCCATTGCTGGTGGTGTACACCATTCCCCAGATGATCCGACGTAGAGATCCGACTAGCAGGCGAGTCAACATCCATGCCATCTCTCAATCTCTCAGCAGCCTTGATATCCTTCCAGTAATTATCCAACTTCACATGTCCGGTTTCGCCAGTCGTAATATTTAAGCAACGAAATGTTGAGCCGGAGACGAACTTTTCGATTGCGATCATGTCACCTGTGGAGACCAATAGCGTGATGTCTGAAGGTTTTCGACGACTCTGACTGCTTGTTGCTGTGAAGACTTTGTTGATGTATTGGTGAGGTGAAGCTCTATCTTGAGGTTCATGAGCGGAATGGTCGTCCGGGATTTCAGCAGCAAGATGGTTATGTTCGTTGTATCCTCGGTTGTCATCAGTACCAGCATAGTGACCGTGTTTGACATCTTCTCGAAATTGCTCCATATGGAACTTGCCTCCCATTTGTCTGGTGCTTAAATTATTTCCCGTGTAGAGATCTCGCCCTATGACGTTCGTGATTTCAATAGTATCACCGGTGTTAATCTGTAAACCACCAAAATCTGGGTTATACAGGCTGTGTGCGGCAGTGAAACGCTTTCCAATATAGTCAAGAGCATCGATATCCTTCTGAAAGAACCTGGCTTGAAATTGACCATATCTCTGAGTTCTCTTATTGTAACCCTCATAGTTTCCCTCAAAATTGTCGTTGATAATTTCAATAGCATCGCCAAACCTTATTGCTAGATCACTGCTATTATTGGGAATCCAAGAGTGTGATGAGATGAAGGTTTTGCCAACATGTGTAGCGGGATTGACTTGGGGATAATAATCGGAGTCGTAGCTACCGTCGGTCTGTGGAATACCAATATCGTATGAGTTACTATCGGAACGTCGAGACCCCGTTGCGGAGAAAGATTCACCAGCTTTTTCAGCAGAATTGATGTCTCTCTTGAAGTATAAGATGTTGACTAGCCCCATCCTACCTGTTCTGGAATTATATCCTTCAAATATATCATCAAATTCATGCTCGACAATTTCAATGGCATCTCCGTATCTTATGGGTAGATCATCAACGGCATCACTACGTGGAAAATAGTCGTGTGATGCAATGAAAGTTTTACCAACGTGTACATGCTTGCTGTTTTGGGGGGTTTTCTTGGATGTGGATGATCCGCTAATAAGGTCAAGACTAGATTTCTCGATATCCTTCCGGAAAGTGTCCAAATTGAATTGCCCTTTCTCTTTTGACGTCTTGTTGAAACCCACAAAAGTGCTTCCAGTGGCATAATTGATAATTTCAATCTTATCGCCAATTCTAATATTTAGTGTAGACACATCTTTGGGATGTTTTGGGCTCTGGGTATCTGTTGCTCTGAAAGTTTTACCGATATGTGAAATAGGAGGATCGTCCTCATCATTGTAACTTGGTCCAGGTCGCGTAGCAATTTTTTTGACAAGTTCGGTGTCTTCAATATCCTCCAGATAATATTTCGCATTCAAAATTCCTGCCCTTTTTGTTCTCATATTGAAGCCCACGTATGCCTCGCCGGAGTGGTACGACGTGATTTTGACTTCATCACCACGATCAATCTCTAAATCAAAAAAGTTGTTGAAAGATTTTGGAACATATCGGCTTGAAGATATGAAAGTCGCACCAAGCAGTCCGATGGGCTCGATGTCCTGCATGAAATATTTGATGTCGATATGACCCGTCTTTCTCGAAGTCTTGTTATATGCGATATAATCGTCCCTTGATTCATGTTTAGTGATTTCAATCTCATCCCCAATTAAAATCTTTAGATCACATGAATCACCAGGCTTTGGAAGCCAGGTGAGTGATGATATGAAACTTTTGCCAGCGTGGGAATCTATGCTCTTAGAATCTGTCGATGGTGTGGAGACCATGGACAGCGAAGTTAGACCACCTCGCAGACCAGCATTAGATGGCCGACGAGGAGAAGGAGAATCCTTTGGTGCACTTCGAGAATGAGAAAGACGGGGTGTAGATGCGTTGGCATCCGTAGAGCCGGCGAGGAAGGTTGGCATATTGGGACTCTGCGGTCGACTCGAGGAGCTTGATGGACGCCTGGAATGTTTGAAACTTGCTGGACCCGTCGGAACGTTTGGTGTATCAGGAGTAGAAGGCCCACTCGAAGAATTTGAGGGACGCCTGGACTTTGCTGGTCCCGTAGGAGCATCTATCGGAATAGAAACCTGGCTCCGTGCACTGGTTGGTGTATTCATGGACAGCGGCGTTGAACTTGAACTTAAACTTGAAGGGCCTGTCCAGAAAGGATCATCAAGACGGACTTTCTTTGAAGCGCTACCAGTAATGTCAATTGGACTTTGTACAAGTGGTCTTCCCGAAACTCCGTTTTGAGTTTTGGGTGGTATTCGAATTGATATAGGTTTCTTTGAAAGACTACCACCTTCCTCTCTTGGAGGCTGGATTGATACCGACTTCTTAGAAGTACTACTACAATCAGCCCCGCCCTCCAATGGAGTCTGGATCGATACCGATTTCTTCGGGAAATTGGCTGGTGGATCCATAGGGGTTTGCATCGAAACAGACTTCTTTTTCAGTATGCCCACATGAGACATGGACGGAGTTGGTAGATTGATTTTCGGCCCTGTGTTCTTCAATTGATCACCCTCAGTTGTGGCCAATCCAAGGCCATTGATGATATCCTGCGCCAACTTATCTTTATACTGTTTTACGGAATTGTCTGCATGAACATCGTACTCCTTTATCTTCTTGATACCCTCTTCCAATAATCGCTGTAGGTCTCGATCCAGCTTTTGTTCGAGCTCAAAAAGTGCCGTTGTGTTAGACGGAGAACCGAGTTCTGTGGGCGACACACTGCATGAATCCAATCCTCCCATCACAATATCTCCTTCGCTATCCCTGCTTCCATCGCGCTCTTCCTCATTCTCACTCTCCGGCGCAGGGCCACGGAAGTCCTTAGAATCCCACTCATACTCTTCACTCTTATGTCCCTCCATTTCCTTCCTCAATCTCCTATCCCTATTCTGCAGTTCCTGTGGGGAAACATCATTGACTCCACTCCTCCTATCCTGTGCTTGCAATTCCAACAACCATTTCGGACCTCTCAACCACGAGAGATCTTCAAGTTCCTTTCTATTCTTCTTCTCCCTCGCATCCTCCTTGATCGAAATTGCGACTCGATTAACTCTTCCTCTTTCAATAGCATCTTTCTGCTTCGCAATATCGTCTTTAAACTTCTCCAACAGCCTCTCTTTCTCAGCCACGAAAGCTTTGACGATATTCGCACGAACAAGACGATTGTGACGTTTGAGATTCTTGATCTTAGTAGCACGATCAATGGATGCAGGGGGTCCAGTTGGGAATCCGTTGAAGGCGACAAAGATCGAAGCGTTAATTGCGGTATCCAGAGGCGTCTGATAAATTATTAGTCTTCACTTTTTCAAAGCAAACAGTAAGTAGAAAAATGAGGATCAATCAAGAGGAAGAGTGGGAAGAGTAGAAATGCAATCAATATCACGTGTGAACGTGAGATTCCAACTTACATCTCTTGGACGCGCTCCTAATTCCGATGTTTGACCCATCGTGAAACGCGGGCTTGGAACTATTCCAATAGAAAGGCTCGAATGATTACACAGATATGCTCGACCATTGATCTCTATGCTTTGATGGGTTACTTTAGACTCCAGAAACTACTTGGTAACTCTGGATAACGCCGAACGCTGTGTTCAGAACTAGAATTTTGTGGTGATGTAAGGTTACTCTGTACCTGGGGATAATAAATTGTCAGTTGTGGGGAGGAAGGTAGAGGGGTCAAAGATTGCCGACACGCTTTGTTCGATCAAGTTTGCTATATATCCTTGTTGTTCTTGCAGATATTGAATTTGACTATTAATTGAATATTAAAGTATTTTTGATTCACTATGTACTAATTTTTTATTACATTACCAACAATTTCAAAAATGGAAATTCACTTGTTATTGTTTTCTGTTAATGGGTGTCTACCAGACACTTCAACCCAGTGATCCATTTCATCTCCTCCTCCTTCCATCCAATATCATACTATCAGATAATGTCTAATAGTCCACCCCATCCCATTCACTAGCTGCAAACTGCCATTTCACATCCCTCCAAACCTCATTCCAAATATGCACCGCTAGTCTCCACAGGAGATCTCCCGTCTCGGAAGAAAGGAATATTAACGCCTAGCTTCTTCATAGCTTCATCTGCTCCGCACCCCTTAGCTCGAGTTTTGACCTCTACCGCCCCTCATTACCTTGATAATATTGCTGTTGAGCTCAGGATGAGTGGAACAAGGCAGTAGATGATTTGTATTCATGTTTTGGAACTTTGATATCATGGATTTTATAGGGGAAGGAGGAGGTATATATATAGTTCTTGAACAGACAGCCAGCAATCTATATCTATAATCATCTTATTAACTACTCAATACCGCCTCTAACGTTTCTCAACTGCAATATACTATTAATTCGAAAATGCCATCAGGAGGATGTTTCTGTGATGCGGTATTTTGCCCCTCCCTCCAAATACCTATCTGTCTCATATCATTATAAGGTTACAATATATATTACAACCGCCCACCCTCGTCTTAATCCATATATGCTGATTACGCACATCTCATAGGTCCGCATAAGCTACACCGGCGAGCCAGGAGCCCATCTCCTATGCCACTGTACCGATTGTCGAAAGATTACCGGTGCTACTTATAGTAACAACATCGTATTATCGGAAGGACAATTCAAGCTTGAATCTGGTTTGTATTTCCCACGCCTTCCAGCGTTTTATCATTTCGCACCCATTTCCCCGTTCTTCTCCTCTTTCCTTTTTGCAACCAATATCCCATCCCACAAGCACACCATTTAACACTTCCAGGAAAACCCAAAACCATCAGCAAAAAAGCCGATTCCGGTAATCAAATCACCTCACACTTTTGCGGAGATTGTGGCACCACTCTCTACCGCACTGGTGATTCTTTCCCCAACCAAGTAATTATCAAGGCTGGCGTTTTGGATGATGACAATTGGCCGAACGAGAATGTTCCAAAGGGGGAATTGTTTGTTAAGGAGAGGGTGAAGTGGCTTTCCGAGATTCCTGGTGCTGCGCAGATGGAGGGTATGCCTTCGTAGATACCTCTGGTCGAAGAGCGACTTGATACATCGTGGTGATATATATCTTGGATATTTTTTGATGGGTATAATATAATTCTATCTTCAGTACCGAGTTCTGAATATTGTGTCGTCCAATGTGAAGCAAGAAAATCCGACAATTATATTCGCTCTTGGTCGTTATTATAAGTTGTAAGTTTCAAAGTCGATCTCTTATCACCGAGAGGGTAAAACTTTCCTCACGTATTCCCTCCCAATCCTCAGTCCTTCTCTTACGAGATCCTCTACTCTCCTGTCCTTCTTTCGTCTCATCCATAACAGAATGAGACCTAATAGCGCCATATCCACCAGAAAGTGCTTAATGGCGATCCATATAAACCAAGCCACCCATTTTCTTGGAGACCTTGACTTCTTGCCCTGGTATTCTCTTCCCGTAGCAATCTGCTCCCTCAATGCTGCGATCTCAGCTGTCATTTTCACTAGCGCTTGTTCCACACTCTTCCTCCATTTCGTCTTGTTGTTTTTGCCGTCGGTATATACCTCTTCATCTTCGCCACTGCGTCCCAATCGTCTCTCAGATTCCCTTTCCGCCTCATCGTCCTGGCTCATTGGACTCAATACCCTCATTGCGCCGTCGGTCCCTGACACTGGTTCTAGAAATTGTCTCGGCTGAGTCGTATACGATGGCACGCGATGGCCGGGCGAAGATCCCGTGGATGATGGAGTATTATTTTTGATTTGATCCCAGACAAATTCTAATTCCGCAACCAATTCTCTCGCATCTCTGCATTGCCACATCTGAAATTAGCTTATTCTCAATCCCCTCGGGTTGCGCTCCAAAGGCAGGAGATCCATGACTTACGCAGTAGTACTAGCATACTTATGCATAGTATCAATCAACGCTTCAATATACCTCCTCTTCGCTTCTGTTCTACTAACCCCTCTCTGCGCATCCCACGCATCCCATTTATCCCTTTCCCTCTTTAATTCTTCTCCCTGTAGTCCCGCCTCACCATCTTCTCCCTCACCCCTAGAACTCGGCCGCATCATGACACCATCCACATCTCCCTCCATAGCCTGTTTGTATAATCCATAGAGACGTAATCGATCTGCAGGAGGCGGCCGCGATGCTCCAGTCTTGGGTATCTTTTTTACTGTGTTGAGCGCGTGGACGAATACTCGGTCTGGCATTTTGGGCAGAGTCAGATTTGTACAATTGGGAATCTCTGCAGCAGTTCAGGGCAGATTTGGTAGGATAGGGTAGATATGTATCGTCATCAGGAACCGACAGCGCATTACTTACCCACAGAATCCGCCATTTTATCTCCAGAGCGTTCCTCCCTCTCTCATCTATTCAGCATAAAATGTCCCAGCCCAATGTTATAAATCAATGACTTGGTTCTCGGCCAGGAAATGCGATCTTCACAAACTTGGAGCAAATGTTTCAAAAAGTAAAGGAATATTATTATAGATAGCAAAGTGGGAGATCTGAAATGAAAGGAAATGCAAATATTAAATGATAATCATGCGCATCTTTTCGCGTTTGTACCTGCAATGACCGACCGAGGCTCGAAGAAATGCAGTAATTACAAGGGTTAGCGGTGCCGGAAAGGACCGCGCTAGTAATCTTACCTTGGGATCGCTACTTACACCCCTGACTCGGGAACTTTTTATATGTTGTGAAAGGTTGCTTTGGAGTGACCATATTGAAGAACAGAATATATCGCGGTTCCTGAGAGACGGGAACATGAAACATGTAGAAGTGTCAATTGACAAGTGTTTGTAAGGATTCTTGACGGTTTTCACTCAATGATCCACAATGATGTTTTCAGCGCAAGGGGAACAACCAGTAAAATGATAACACACATCAGTTGATTGCTTGAGAATGGATCCAAGGTCGCTGAAAATATGTATGATGGATGCATTCGAACACCTCATGAACGCCTTCACACAAGTAGCTCATGAAGAGGCGGATATGTTAATTATTTCGTGTCCTATCTGGAAACCTAATTCTTGGGTATCTATTCCCCTGCCAACAAGTAACTTTTAAACAAATGCACTGCAATGAACCCAAATTCATGTTGACCGCTGCAGTCCAAGCAATCCTTATTCGTCTATCAATATCCCTCAAGATGAGAGCCCTTACTGACCACCCGACTTGAAGGTCATAACTTGCCTTTTTAGCTGTTGATCATGATCAATTTTCTTCTTGTTTCTGAAGCGCAATTCTTTCTCTTTCCTGTTGTGCGTCGTAGATCTTCTTCTTTTCCAAGTACCTCGCCATCATCTTCTTGTTATTCAACGCCATCTCCGCGGCTTTGAAGCCTGCCTCTTTCTTGCCATTTGCACTTCCAAACCCAATTTGCTTGTCAACTTCACCCCATCCGTCAAGAAAAACGCCCACTGTAAACACCGCGAGTTTAGTATTTTTGTCCTTCTTGGCTGTTCCAATATCCTTATACGTCAATTTACTGACTTTCGAACTGAGGGCCTTTTGTAATTTCTCTTTGGGATTAAGTACGCTTTTAGTTTTTGTCTGGACATGGTCAACATTTCCTCTTAATTTCCACAAAGGGCTATCCAATTTATCCTCATTCCGCTCTTCTTGTTGGATTTCCTTCGACAACACCATGGCCCAGAGACTTTTTAGCCATTCTGATGCACGTGAGACTCCATTATCCGGATCTGACAGCACGACAGCTGCGACATATGCCTCAAAGATATCTCCCATTGCTTTGACTTTTTCCGGTTCTTTCATGGGATGAAGAGTATCTTCTGGCAATTTCGCGCGCTTTTCGAAACCATATTTTCGTGAGAAATCAGCCAAAGTGACATTCTTGACGAGTCTTTCACGAAGTTGAGAACATTTTCCAGGCAGTAAGGCAGGGAATGTCTGCGATATGAGAAGGGTAGAAATGGTGTAGATATATGCATCTCCTACCCATTCTAGGCGTTCATAGCTCAAATCAGTAACGCTGCCATTAGTACGGCCATGGTGAGTGAACGAAGCCAGCTCAAGAGTAGGATCATACACTTCTGGAAGGGGTGGAAGTTTGGATGGAATGGAAGACGAGGTCCATGGTGTAATTTGTAGAGCTGCTAATATTTTCCCTGGGTTTCCAATGACAGGTTCTTGAGATGAATTTTCAACCTTCAAGTCTCCAGAACTACTATGGCTGGTATCATTCAAGTCTGACTGCACTTGGTCTCGTAGTGTATTACGAAGTTCGGTTACTCCCGAAAATGCTGCACCACCCATTAAGGCCTCAACTTCGCCCACATCGTCTTCCCCAAGAAGTTCTTCTAATGCACCCAATAATTTGGAGATTTTCTTATGCGACAATGAATTAATCTGATATTTGAATTAGCGTTGTAGATGTGTTCAAGAATTTTGACTTACATTTCTTTTCTTGTGCTCCTGACCGCTGCCATTTTCGAAGGGAAATGATCGTTTAGATGCCATTTCTAACTTGACTGGGTTTCCCAAATTTGCTTCTGAGTCGGATGCATGCACCATTACAATGCTTGAAGTACAAGTGATTGTTCACAATAAACCTCAATCAGATGAAGAGAGAGTTGAATTTAATCGACAAGAGAAGAAAATGGCTTCAGATTGTTCCATTAAGAACTGAAAAAATCGACACTAATCGACATAATAGAGGCTTCGAAGGTCGCGAACCAGAACTTCGAGGGTGACACGTGATTCCCGGATCAATAAAGGCCCGAAATCCCGGATAGGACCGCTAAATCTATAGAATTGATGAACCACTCGATTTGAAAAGCAAATCCAAGCCTATATCGCTAAACATGTCGGTCGCAAAGTCGAGAGTGCTGGAATTGATGAAGGTATTGATCTATATATTTTCAGAGCCGGGAACTTAGGACTAATCTCAGTAATACAGGTCCAATGCCGGATCTTCTCAACCACATTCAATCCTGATAGACTTCGAACGGGAAACAAGATTCTTCGACAAAGATTAAAGGGACCGGCGTTGGCTGCATACTACCCACGAAAGATGGCTACAATCAAGGATTTGCAGAAAGCTTACGACGAATATGACGTCGAGACCTATGATGACGCTGAGGAAGATAGATTTGAACATATTACAATGTATGTGTATCATCTACATCAGTGTCTGGAAACACCTGCTAACAGTAATGTAGTCTAAAAGCGAGAGGGAAGGGAGCACCGAAAAAGAAGAGGACTGCAGAAGGTATGTGGTCCACTGCGGGTATGATGGCATTTACTAACAAATTTCCTCAGATTCCAAGAAGTTCAAGGGAAAGAAGAGGTAGAGGAGGATAAGCGTTATATCCCGAACATAACTTGTACAGCATTTTACAACTGTAGCATTACTGGCGTTTGGGGTCAGCTCTTGGGACGGGGCTTGGTGGGGGGTTTCCTGAACTATTGCCAGGACCTTGAACGCAAATTGCAGAAGCTCAGTCAAATGAGAAAGATTACTATAAATCTGCATACATTGCTCCTGAAAGCATTGAAATATCGGTTAGAAGTCACAATACTACAAGTGATTGCAGCCTTGGAATGAACCAGCTTCTTCTATGGCTGCGAAATATTGAGATTACGCCGATCTCGACTTCAAATTCCTCCCTGTCAGCTTATGGCTTAAACCTTCAAGACCTTGATGAAAGTTTAGCCATACATAATTCCTTTCTATTTCAACGCGGAAGTATACATTAATCAATGAGGGTCATATGTGTAAAGTACTATTCATATCTACTGCCAACTCTATACACGATCAAAGGACATAACGATCTGTCATACTTTCTACAGTTATATACCAGTTGCCATTCCCTTATATGACCATCATGGGAAGACGGTATTCCAAAACAAATCTGGGTTTGATACTCCGGCCCGAAAGGTGATTTAGACTCATCGAGTGTAAACTTTGGAAGTAGTTGAGATTCTTTCAAAGAAGTTATTCATGTAAGAATTTAAGTGGTACTCTCACAGAGAAAAAGGGGCAAGAACGACCATGCTAAAACTTTGTATTCATTGAGCTTTCCGGATTTTCTCTCTTGCAGTATTTGATTTGCTTTCTCTCTTTCATAGAGCCTCTCACTCTACTTGCGTCTCATATTTACCTGATTGATTAAAAAATCCTGTCCAATCATGAAAAGACTTTAGAGTTGAAATATGCGAGACGATAGAGTGTAAGATGCTCTGAGTGAATATAAAGCTTGCCGAACACCCGCACAAAATCACTTTCGACCTTTTTTTCCCTTCATCTACGACGGGACCTTCATTCTTTCTCTAAACCTCAATTCCAAATATAGTGAATTATACTTTCAGTTTTTTGCATGCCATTTGATAACAAAGGATAGAGCAGCTGCCAAGGATAGACGTTACTTCTCTATCTAAGTCTCCATAGAGCTACGACTCTTATTTGTTTTCTTGATCTTCAATACCTTCATTTCTCTTCATCTACTTTCAACTCATCTACGAGTGAGCCATTCAACAATCATTTTCGATCTATTCAATCACCACAATCTGCATTGGATCATTACTTTCCTTTCACAGCCATTCATCAAGATATCTCACAAGCAACATGGCTTCCTCAGTCGCTTCCAATGGATCGCCAACCTTTCGTCGTACAATTGATCGTAGCAGCCATGAGAACCCTGGACTCGGTGACGATGCTGTTGATAAACTAACAACAAGAATGGTGAGTTTGCATTTTCAATTCATTCCGTCGATTTCCTCATTGATTGTCACTTCTGTGTCTCTGACACCTTTCTAATAAAATTTTACTATTTCCTCTCGAGTGAGCTCGGTAGCAGAGTTCTCTCTGCTTACCTTCCAATCAAACACCGTCTATGCAATCTCATTTTCTACATATCTCGCATATCTTACTGACCAATATTATTCAGGACAATGCTAATACTCTCAAGAAGGCCGCTACAGCTCTTTCTACAAACAAGTTGGGCAACCAAGCTGCTCCCAAGGTAAAAATCTCATCCGCTCAATACTTTAATGCATATTAACGGATACAGAAGATGAAGTTAAGCCACGAAACTTTCATTGCCCCTACTACCACAGCTCCTTCGTTCCAATGTCCAACTTTCGACAACTCGCCAAATCCTGTCGATAAATTATTGGCCAAGCTTTCGGAGCAACAAGCGGTTCTCAATCGCCAACATGAAGCTTTGAGAAATTCAGATGACTATAGTTCGAACAATTCAAGAACCCTCGACTACTGTTCTGCTCCTACTTCTGTTCCAATTACACCTGCTACGGAAAATTTTGACTCGGGCACAGCGACAACTGCTCCAACTACTCGTCCTCAGAGTCGTGGCGATGGCGATAATCAGCCTAGTGCTGAAGAGGTTCTACGTCTCAAGATTGAGTTGGAGGCAGCAAAAGGAAGAATTGCACGCATGGACCAAGAGCTTGCACAAAACCGCATTACAAAGCACACTATTGACCAAGCTATTGGTAGTGTTTCTGAAGCCGACTTTCCTCTCGGAAATGTTTCAGACCCCTCTACCGGCATCCCTCCAAATCATTTCCGTCCTCACGTCACTCGTGAAAGCTCTTGGGCCAACCAAGAAGATGCACATTCTGATCATAGTGATGCTCTTTCCGCAAGTGGCTACAACCGTACTCGAGCTATTTGGGGCAATAACAAACCAAATTTCCCGAATGCTCCACCCATGCCTTCCTTTCAACCTTCTGATCCACATACTTCTGGACAATGGATGGGCCGTGGTGGTTGCAATCAACCATTCGTTGAGCCAAACATGGCATTTGGTGGACCACCTCCAAATGCCTTTCGTGGAGAGAGATATGAGCATGATATGGCAATGCCCGGCGGTGGAGTCCGTCGTAACAATGGCAACAGATTCAATAACAATCGTAATCTAGGTTCCATTCCTTACTCGAGCAGCTCAAGCTCCTTTGAAGGTTTTACACCAGCTTCAAGTTCCTACGGATCAATGGGGGGAATTCCAACTCCACTGGGCAATCAGATGAACATGGGTATGAACATGGGAAGTGGAATGTACTCAGGCTACCAACCTCAGCCAATAGGCACACCTCTTTCGCCACATGCACCAGAGTTCACATCAGCCAGTGGAACATGGAAGACCGAGGTAAGCATCAATCGATTGATTAGGCAGCATCCACTAACTTATCTCCAGTCGATTGCAAATGAAGGCCACCAAACTTATTTACCAACCACTGAGCCATTGAACTATCGTCGTCTTCTGGACAGAACCGTCAACTGTAACTGGAAATATATTGTTGACAAGATTGTTTGCAATAATGATCAGCAAGCTTCGATCTTCTTGCAACAGAAGCTCAAGGTTGGCACAACCGAGCAGAAATATGATATTGTCGAGGCTATTGTTGCCCAGGCTTATCCTCTAATGGTCAACCGCTTTGGCAACTTCTTGGTTCAACGATGCTTCGAGCATGGTACTCCAGAGCAAGTCATCAAGATTGCAGAGGCTATACGTGGCAACACTCTCAACCTTTCTATGGATGCTTTCGGCTGCCATGTTGTCCAAAAGGCTTTTGATTCGGTTCCAGAAGATTACAAGGCTATCATGGTCCATGAACTGCTTCGTAGAATTCCAGAAACTGTCATTCATAGATACGCTTGCCATGTCTGGCAGAAGTTGTTCGAACTTCGCTGGACTGAGTCTCCCCCTCAAATCATGAAGTATGTTAATGAAGCTCTTCGTGGTATGTGGCATGAAGTCGCTCTTGGTGAGACTGGTAGTTTGGTTGTTCAAAACATCTTCGAGAACTGTCTAGAAGAAGACAAGGTATGTCTGAATATTCGCCTTGTATTGAATTGGGCCTAATTTTATCATAGCGTCCTTGCATTGAAGAAGTCCTTGCTAGTATTGACATTGTTGCCCATGGACAGTTCGGTAATTGGTGTATTCAACATATCTGCGAGCATGGAGCACCAGCTGATCGTAGCCGGGCTATTGACCATGTTATCCGCTATGCTTCTGAGTACAGCATGGATCAATTTGCTTCTAAGGTTGTTGAAAAGTGCCTCAAGATTGGCGGTGTCGACTTTCTTGGTCGTTACCTTGATCGTGTTTGTGAAGGTCGCCTCGATCGTCCCCGCATCCCTTTGATCGATATTGCCAGTGATCAATATGGCAATTACTTGATCCAATACATTTTGCAGCACTCCAACCCACAACATCGCGAGATTGTTGCTTCTCATATTCGCAAGCACATGGTCTCCCTTCGTGGTTCGAAATTTGGTTCCCGAGTCGGCATGCTCTGCACCAACCCTGCCCTTCAAACTCGTCCAGGCCCAGGCTCTGGCCCTACCATCAGCAGCGCTCCACCACCACGTATGCCACCAACCAATGTCCGATACGGTGGTGCCTACCGCTAAACTTCTTACATACATCATTTGCTTTTCCTGCTTCGTCATATTGCTTTCTGTGTTCGGGGTCTTCATACGATCTTCACAAAGACATGATTTTATGCAACCAAGATAACAGTACAACATATCCTCCGGGGCCTTTTCTTTTCCGGCTTTCAGTCTCTCATATCTATGGACACCTTACATTGGTTCTACATTATCAGCAGATACAAAGTCAAGCTTGTATTGTCCACACTCTCGCTGTAAATTGGGATTTTCCTTCGTCGAATTACGACATGTTCATTCTGTTCAATCAACATTATCTTCGAAAAGCTATTCTACCATAACGAGTCATCCTAAGCTGAGGATTATCTTCAGTACTTTGGACAGATCATAGTTACTACTTTTGCATTATGTTATGCGAGAGGTGATGTTTTTTCGAGGCTCTTGTCGCCAAAATCTTCTCTTTTTATCGACTTTTGAATCATCCATTGTGTGGAGGTTTACTCCGCTTTAGTGTTTGTTCTCAGATCGGATACACTGTCTCTCCCTTCTTTTTTGTCAGATGAAACTGTTTCGGTGTGGTAGAAATTAATGTGGTGGAGAGGTTTGATCATACTCATATACTTCATTGTGCTCTTTCTGCTTGTACTTAAACAACCAAAGAAACACCGAGAGCTTTGTTATATAGTCACTCATTAGTAAATATAAAGCCTTTGGTCAATATCACTCAAGCAGTCATACATGCTCACTAAGAATGTTGTGTATAGAGATAAGTAGCTTGATGTTTTGTAAAATGGCAACGCGTAAAATAAACGAAACACCGTGAAACACGATCTTAATTTTAATTCTGATTTTGGTGGTACAGTACAAAGAAGTGAACGCCAAACCACCTCGTCCCTGGTCATAAAAATACATGCCCTTCATCCAGTAATACCTCAAGCATCCATACCATCCAAAGCCTCGGTGGTTATCAAACCTCAGAAATCCCACTCTCAATCCAGTTTCCAATCACCAATCAATCAATCATCCTCAATATCATCATCGCTCAAAACAAATTTTTGCTCTAATTGCTGCACAGGCATTGCTCTCTGACTACCCACTCCTTTCTTCATGACGACCCCCATATTTCCACCTCGCTTCTTCTTCCGAGGTGTACCCATACCATCACCATTTGGTTTATCGGTGGCCCAATTCTCAGTATTGGGATTAGGATTGGGAGATTCTTCATCGGAAATGGAGGCAGGATCGTCGGAGATTTGCGCGGGGCCGATGCCGGTGAAGGTTGTTATTTTGCAGAGGGAGGCGAGAAGGGGGTTGGCTTGGAAGTTTGTGGTTGTGGAAGTGGAGGAGGAAGATGAAGAGGAGAATGGGTTGCGGGATTGGTGGGGGGAGGATCTGGATTTGGCGATTTGGATTATGTAGGGGAGGCGCTCGAGGAGCATTTCTGTACGGGCGGAGACGCCGAGGGTGAGGAGCGGTGGGGTGTCTTCTTCCTTTGCAGTCTTGGGATTGGATTTTGATTTTGATTGTGAGGGTAGTGGAGCGGCGTTTTTGATTTTCCAGCTTTCGACTGTGCCAGCTTTGGGACGAGCGAATGCTGCGGCGCCAGATGTGATACCTGACGAGTGAGTATTTGTAGGATCGATTTCTCCTTTCATTAACCGTGTAACCCAGAGATCTAATGTACTTTCTATTTCCTCTTTCATGCGCCAGAGTTTGAGACTGGTGGGATAGAACATTTTATGTGCATCGCCTGTTTTGCCAGTTCTGAATCCGGCGGCGGCAGGCGCTTTGCGGGATACGGGGTGAGGGAGTGAGAAGAGGATACCGCGGACGGCAATTTGAAAGGACATTTCGTCTTGGCGGAGAATGTCGCCTCCGGTTCCTGTAATGCCGCCACCGAAGCCGGACGATTGGAGGGAACCGTCCCAGGAGGGACAGAGGAGGTCACTATCAGAGAGGGCATCGATGCAACCATTTACGTGATCGAGGGAGGAAAATTCGAAGGAAGAAGGTGGTGCTTCGCATGAAAGGATGTAATTCTCATGGAGGGCAGCGATGAAGGTTGGTGTGTCGGTGCCAGTCTCGTCGATAAGCTCGTTTATGCCCACTTCAGATTTCTTGGGACGAGAGTGATGGGATATGAAGTGTGGCAAAGATTCCACATCGTCTAATACCTTTCCTTCGCGCTTGTTGTAAACCACTTTTCCAACGGCGTGGAAGATTCCCAAGCTAGCTTCGCGGCGCGTGATTAGTTCCAACGATTCTTCTTCCATCTTTGTCAAAGATGTATCTTTGCTTGTTTTCTTTCCCTTGCCAAAAACAACTTTGCCTCCCCAGTCATCAACATCTCCTCTTAAACACATAAACTCCAGGGAGCCAATTGCACTTCTGATATCGCCGACCTCGCCAAGCTTTCTCAATACCTGAGGTCCTGGTGTCTTTTTCCTGCCTGATTTCCTCGACTCTTTTTGTACCACCGTCTCGAGAGCTTTTGCTAATATGGTCGGGGCAATAGCATTGAATTCTATCACTCCTACTCCCGGGTGCTGAAGAATCTCTGGCCCAAGAAGGCGATGAGCAGTGAAGCTGTCTGCAGACGCTGAGGTTGTTGTAAGCAATGTTTCTGATACAATCATTACCACAGGAGTGATAGGATCACTTTTAGCTTCAGGATTGTATGGCATTGAGAGAGGAGGAGTATTAGAGGCAAGGTATTGAAGTATCGCAGATCGAAAAGATTGTAAGGCACTCGAAGAACGTGTGAAAGTGTTTGGAAATTCCTCGACTAGTATAATTTGCTTCCTTCGATCCAACGGTTTTACTTCTGCCTTGGCTGGAATCTCTCCATGGTCGTCGGAAAATAAATCTAGTTGACCAAATTTTCCACCCCGACCCATGAACTCCTCAAATTGTGCAGCCATTGACTGAAAGCCGTCTGAGGAAGCGACTGTTCCAACAGGGTTCCTCCATTCTAGAACATCACACCCCATATCTTTCGCTAATAGCTGTACTGTTGTCGTCTTTCCGGTTCCGGCAGCACCCTTTAAGATCAATAACCGTTGTCTCATCTGCCCTCCTACAACATTATCCAGCCAGGTTCGAACATCAATTACTTTCTTCTTGTGTACTCCAAGCTCTTCCAGATTATTTGGCCCAAAGCGTTCAGCCCAAGGTCGTATATCCTCTTCCTCGGCCACACGTTCTATTATGGAACCCTGAGATGGTCTTACAAATCTTTGACTAGCGCTGGGTGTGTTTGTACCTGAATTTGTGAATACATTCTTTCCAACTCCCCGTTTGGCGGCTTGCCCAACAAGGCTAGTTGCTTGCGCTCGACTCTCTCCCACATCGTCATCATCTGATATTAAATCATCTATCAAATCAGCCTCCTGTTGAATATCTCTTGAACTGAGAACCTTAATTCTTTGTTTAGGTATCGTCTCGCCTTCCGTTTGTGCCTGCTGCCTCTGTGATTGCCTTGCAAACAATGTATCAATATCTGCATTCTGCCGCTTTTCCTCAACTTTCCTTCTACTTCTTGGTTTCTCTGGACTTGTACTGGGGCTCTTTGTACTGGACTTCTTGCGATGATTTGGTAAGTGGATCGGGGCAGCATTGGGAGGATGAATGGTCGCTTTTGTTGGAGGTTTTAAAAAAGAAGAAGATCTCGTGGAATTACTGGATTGCGACATAGACCTCGGGGCAGGCTCAGAAGAGCTCGATCTTGGTGGAGGAGAATGTGCCAAACTACTCAATCGACTTTTGAACTTGTTCACCTGAACGGATTCATTGTCCTCGTTATCAGAGGAATGGGGAGATGATTGAATGACATTGGGCTTCCGTCTCTTAGCTGGAGGTGCCATGACGGCAATAATATGTTCTTACCGGGAAACATAACCTTACTCATCAAAAAGCCTGAAGTATGGTGGGTCGACGTGATAGTTGCCTAGAAGATCGAATGGAATCTCAATCTTGAAATGCATTAAAGCAATGCAACATCAAACATTAAGCTTATCTTATCTCAAGTCACCTGACTGCGTGATTATTACGTAATTTGTGCTTATTTCGACCTATAGCCAATTCCTCATAGGACTCTCAGACCTGGTAATCTTACAATAAATAAATCCTCATCCAATATTGTTTACTTCACCCATTACTCATTTATCATGCTACCGTAAGTACAATTAGTTGCACGTTTCTATCATCATGCCTTTCTTAGATCGGATACAAAGTTGCTTCCGGGTCACTCATCCGATAGAGAGATAAGCCCTGTGCAGCAAAATGCACGACGCATCATGGGAGTGTGTGAAAGAGGTGGTTTGAATCCTCTTTGATTCAAACCATTCTGAAATACGGCCAAGCTTATTTATTGTGTTTGGACGAAAGCCGATGAAATCTTGATTAGAGGATTGGAATTTCATCCATCTACCTGATTTTGATTCGAGACCAAACGACTTTGCCATAAGGATTTACGTAGTGGCGATCTATTCTGTATGTTTTAAGTGGTCGCATGAAGCTTGTCTGTTTCCTCGACTCTCAGTGTGGTCAGCAATCACTAGGCTATGCGAATGACAGAGGCTGAATTTTGTTGTGGGAATCATGTCTCGTGGTTCAGTTACAGTGTACCAAGAATCGTGGCTACACAGCCTAACTCTGCATACTTGGCGGGGCCCCGCGTTGGGGAATATTTGTGCTGTTGCCTTCATATACAGCATATGATTAATTTATGCGAATAGAGACGGGACATCTCAGCGCAAGCGAACAAGCCATTTTGAAGTTTGTGTTTTTTTTTATAAACTTCTTTTCATATTGATACTTCCCCTTGCAGGATGGGCTTGTCGCTCTTGATTTTCATTGGAAGTATTAGACAAGCAAATTAATTGTTCACACGCCCTACGTAAGGACTTGTAGGCAGTTGGCCTAGAGTCTAGTGACTTGTCAGCCTCAACTTCTTAAAGCTATCCTTTCCTTTGGTACGAGGGGGATGCTGTAGTTATAATGTCAGACTACACACAGACTGTGCCATTCAGGATTGCAGTGCAGCCTTCTCGTGCCTTACGTTCACGCACATTGATGATAGCAAATACGTCAAACCAGGATTAAGTAGGTATGTTGCATACTAGGGCAGCCATCTTTTCTCAGGGTCACTTGGGTAGTGTAGGAATGATAAGAGGCTGCTTACTGGTGGTATATATGGAACTCTTATCCCCGCTTTTTATAAATTGTCATTTTATCGCTCGTTTCAAGACATCGAACGAAAAGTGTGTATAATGCCAGAACCAAAGTACCTCGAAGAACATGTAAATTTTGTTCATCCAGAATGGTATGTCGCATTTGATATTCGTTGGGGCGAGTTTCATATTTCATGTTCGCTGATAAAAGTCCAAGGACACGATCGCAGGCTACTGGTAATAATTTAGGTGGTTATACCGTCGAAATCGAAGCGAATCAGCACCATATCAACCTGAACAGCAACTTGGATGCTAAGTGAGAATTGCCTCGAATCCTCACAACACTCTAACCTTCGCTAAATCTCTAAAATAGGATCCAGAATCCGTTATCTGGAATTCCAACGACGTTACTATATGATCAGGTCAAAGCATTTGCAATTAAGCATCAATTGCTCAGCGTTCTTCCAATATTGGTTAAAGGGGCGCTGGTGGCACAGGATCCAACAAATTATGAAGATATCAGAGGCGAGAATGCCCTAAATGAAGAAGAGATTGAATGCTTGAGGGATGAAATCCTTCATAGATGGAAACAGCCATGGGCGTTGTATATCACCATTATTACATGTTCTATTGGGTATGTCTCCACCCTAACTTAGCTCTTTACTTGTTTAGCTCTCTGACTTTCATCGTAACAGAGCTGCCGTTCAAGGATGGGACCAAACAGGTTAGTTGACTACAAATTTTCATGCTGGCGCGGAAAACGGGGCTTGAGAACAAGGGGTTTCAACTGTTCGAAGTTGAGCCGAACACAAATGTTACGACTCAAATCGGAGCAACTTCGGTTGTCTCCTCACTGTCCTAGTGGGCTCAGAATTATTGTAGCTGTGATCTAAATACATCCATCTGTCGTGAAAAACTAATCAATGATAAACAAATGCAGGTTCAAACGGTGCAAACCTATCGTTCCCGGACCTCTTCGACATTGGAGGAAAATCTACCCGCGATACAATGCTAGTTGGGCTCTGCAATGCCGCCCCATATATCAGCAGCGCATTTATAGGTTGTTGGATTTCTGATCCTCTCAATAATTATTTCGGACGCCGGGGAACCATCTGTGTCGCCGGAAACTTCTGTCTGTGGAGTGTAATTGGTAGTGCGTTCACGACAACATGGCAAGAGCTTTTTATTTGCCGTCTTATACTCGGACTCGGGATGGGTGCGAAAGCTTCGACAGTTCCGGTATATGCGGCGGAAAACTCACCTGCAGGTATATTCGCTTTCTTCCCTCGATTCAATATTTGGACCTCAAAGCTAATGTTTGGTTAGCTATTCGAGGTGCGCTCGTTATGTCCTGGCAAGTATGGAATGCTTTCGGGATCTTTCTCGGCTTTTGCGCAAACTTGATTGTTGCCAACGTTCCTCGAATAGCCTGGCGTCTCCAGCTCGGCTCTGCATTCATACCTGCTGTACCTCTTTGTATCCTGATCTTTTATTGCCCAGAAAGTCCCCGTTGGTATATGAAGAAAGGCCGATATCCAGAAGCATATCAATCTTTGTTGAAACTTCGAAACAATCCTCTACAAGCTGCGCGTGATCTTTACTATATCCATTCCCAGCTTGAGCTGGAGGCAGAGATTGTTGGAAACCATACTTACTTGACACGGTTTACACAGTTGTTCACAGTGCCTCGGTTAAGAAGAGCGACGCTGGCTAGTTTTACAGTCATGTTGGCTCAACAAATGTGTGGAATCAATGTCATTGCGTTTTATTCATCGACTGTCTTTCAGAAAGCTGGTGCCGGCAGGATCAATGCACTTTTAGCTTCATGGGGGTTTGGTCTAGTTAATTTTATCTTTGCATGGCCAGCTATATGGACAATTGATACTTACGGTAGACGAACGTTGTTGTTATTTACGATTCCCAACATGGCTTGGAGTATACTTGCTGTGGCACTTTGTTCATTGATACCGGAATCCAGTCGAGCACATCTAAGCCTTATGGCGCTGTTCATATATGTCTATGCTGCTTTCTATAGCCCCGGGGCAGGTCCAGTTCCTTTTACATACTCTGCTGAAGTGTTTCCGCTATCACATCGTGAAGTTGGGATGGGTTGGGCTGTTGCTACGAACTTCTTTTGGGCCGCTGTATTAAGCATTACTTTGCCTAGAATGCTTGATATCTTTACTGTTGCTGTAAGTTGTACTCTCATCTGAACCAGAGCCTCTCTATCAGCTTGGTTATTGATTTTTCATATAGGGAACCTTCGGTTTCTACGCTGGATTAAATGTCTTATCATTATGCATGATATTTTTGTGGGTACCGGAAACCAAGCAACGTACACTCGAAGAACTAAATTTTGTGTTTGCTGTTCCCACGCGCACACATATGCATTACCAGCTTACTAAAGCTTTACCGTGAGTTATCTCCTCCTCTCTTTACATTAGACAGCATCGTTGGCTGAATCAAATAGATGGTGGATAAAACGATATATATTGCAGCAGAAATACGCAACCCTCGAACCATTGTACGAGTTTGAGAAACCGACAGGCCAGCGAGAAATCGACCAATTATATGAAAACGATAGGCTGAGAGCTCAGAGGAGACAGGATACTGAGTGGATAGCAAAGCGTCAAAAGCAAAGCTTTTCTGGAGGGGGGGAGACCCTGAGGGGAAGCACTCAGATTGGCAGGAGGAATCTATGATGTGTTATCAAAGAGGTGCTGTAATTTGTGTCACACAGGTTTATCACGTTCAAAATTTCGACTGAAGTGTTTCCCCCTCATCTCAGCCAATCTATTAATCAAACCGATCTTGAATCTATCATTCTATTGGAAGCAATAAAAATCACTCATTCCTTGACTTCATACTGTAAATTGACCCATCATCCTTGATTTCACTATCTCGAGTCGACTTCATGGTATAAAATTGCGTGGAATAATTAACAGTTCCTGATTACTTTGACGTAAGTATAATTTAGATTTCCAGTGCATGTTGAGATGATCAAACTAATAATAGCCAGGATCTAGTCAAGATTTTATTTATAATATTATTTTTAATAAACCACTCGGGTAACTGAAGGAGTTTCGATGTGCCCGATGTGCGTCCGGCGCCTGTCTTCAAGACCAAGACCATTGCGCAACTCAGCCACTCGGTAGACATTGGTCAACCGATAAAGGAGTCGTTCTTGTAGGTGTGTAAGGGATGGGGTGTAGAATGATCGATGCTGTGGATCTAGATTATATACCGTCATCGAGGTCGCAGCCATTCTGCAAGAAAATTTAATATCTTCAATACTGATGATTTTGATGATGATAGGCATATACCATACTTGAATTATTAACCTCTCTTGTTTGACCCCGTTTAGTGGATATCATATGGTACTGAACTGTACTCCGTAAAGCTCGTATAAGTTGGAAAATCTCCGCGGTCTCTATATAGACGCACTTTTCCGTGCTCCGTACACCGAGTTCCCCGCATTGAACCACACTTGTTTTCATACTCCCCGCATTTAAACTGTCGCTCAAACGCTCCGTCGTATATGTATGTCTTAGTCATGCATTGCAAGCCGAAAAAAATGTCCGAAGTGTGTTCATGTAGTAGTAGTAATTAGGGGTATATATCTTGTCATCTCTTGCCAATTCTTGTCACTATACATGTTTTTCTGATTCCTTTCTTTCGGGGAATACAAAACAACATGCTTCAAGAAATTATCTCCCTCCCAATATGGGCACTCATTACGATCCCAGTATCCATTTACATCCTAAGTACCGTATTCCTTGCAATCATAGATCCTCTCCGCCATATTCCAGGACCGTTCCTCGCACGCTTTACTCGAGCCTGGTACTTTTGGAAAATATACGAAGGCAATTTCGAACGTACCAACAAACAGTTACACAATCGCTATGGCCCTATTGTCCGCATCGCACCGCATGAATACTCGATTGATGATGTCGATGCTGCCAAAGTCATCTACTCTATTGGTGGAGATGTTTTCCCAAAAACATCATGGTATACGACATGGCAGCCTGCGAATCTAGTCCCAGCTTCGCTATTCTCTGAGCTTAATCCACATATTCACTCTGTTCAACGACGTAAGGTCGCAAATTACTACAGTATGAGTTCTATGGTTGGATATGAGGGCTATGTGGATAATTGTTCCGAGTTACTCTCACGACACTTCGTGAAATTAGCAACTTCAGGAGATTTTGTTAATATGCAGCATTGGTTGCAATGCTACGCGTTTGATGTTATTGGAGAGATTACATTTGGCCAACGCTTTGGATTTCTAGATATGGGAGAAGATAAGGATGGTGTGTTTGAGGCAATTGATAATGGTGGATGGTATTCTACATTCGTTGGAATTTGGAGCTGGCTTCACGCTTGGATATTTCCATTATTACCTAAAACTGGCGGGATTGCATTTGTTGTCCAGTTCGCAGCGGACAGAATCGCAGAAAAAGAAAAGATGTTACAAGAACAAAGTTTTAGTGACAGGAAAGAAGAGGGCACTCCAGATATCATGACCCGGATTTTGACGGCTTCTGCAAAAGATCCTGGGAAGATCACGAGAGGCGATTTGAATGTCACATGCCAGTCCAACATTGCTGCAGGAAGTGATACAACAGCTATCACCCTTTCGAGTGTGCTTTACCACTTGTTGAAGTACCCAAATACTTATCAAAAACTGCGAGACGAGGTCGAAACTGCGGCAAGGGAGGGAAGAGTGTCAGATCCTGTAACTTTTAAAGAAGCCCAAAAACTACCGTATCTACAAGCGGTCCTGAAAGAAGGATTAAGAGTACACCCTGCGGTGGGTATGGGGCTGCAACGAATCGTCCCAGCGGAAGGTACTACCATCGCAAATCAATTCATACCAGGTGGCTCTACAGTTGGTATCAATGCATATGTAGCTCATCAAAATACTTCTGTCTGGGGCTCGGACGCAGATCAATGGAGACCCGAGAGATGGCTCGAAATTGAGGAGCAAGGTCGAGGTGCAGAAGTAGAGAAGTACTTCATGTCTTTCGGCATGGGTTCGAGAACTTGTATTGGCAAGAATATTAGTTTGTTGGAGATGAACAAGCTGGTACCGCAATTGGTGAGGAGATTTGATTTCGAGTTGGATCCGGAAGTGGAGCGAAATGGGGGGATAGTTTGTAAGAACAGATGGTTTGTCAAGCAACAGAATTTCAGAGTCAGAATTTTGAGGTGGAATGGTAAGACCGAATAGGATAGAACTTTGTTTTATGTTTGCAATGTTTCGATTAGGATTGTTGATTTTAATAACTTAGTACTGGAAATTCGGTTTTGACAACGATAGGCGATAGGATGGGAAGTAGAGATAATGAGGTCATGGATTTAGGAGTAGGAATCATGGTTAGCGCAGAGTTACATAATGGTGTTTGAAGCGTTGACATTAATTCAAATATTTTGATTATTCGACAACATCGCAAACTTGTAATAATTTTCATCGAGACGCACAATTCAATCAGGATTGAGATAAATTATTTGATCCAAGATTTGTTACCGATCCAATCGTATCCTATGATTCGACTCCACCAAGTCCTTCAACTCATGTGAGAACAACCATCCATTTCATATTCTTCCTTCGCATATTCAAAAATGTCTCAACCATTTATCCTGACCCTCCGCCTCGACGCCGCCTCCGAAAAACTCCTCACTGCTCTCCGGACCCGCTATTTTCCTTCTTCTCGCAACTACCTCTCTGCACATATAACTCTCTTCCATGCCCTTCCCTCTTCCCAGCATTTTCTTTACAAATCCACTCTCTCCTCCCTCTCATCACGAGAACAAAAATTCAAAGTCGGTATTAAAGATCCTTTTCCCTTGGGGAGAAATGGTGTAGCGCTCAATATTGCATCTTTCAAATTACGGAAAATTCATGAAGAATTACTAGGAGAATTTAGAGAAAAAGGTGTGCAATTGACGGAACAGGATGACAGAAACATAAGACCGCATGTTACGGTGCAGAATAAGGTTGGAGAGGAGGAGGCAAAGAGAACGTTGGAGGAGGTGAAGGGGGAGTGGATGATGCATGGAGATGGAAATGGGGGAATAGGAGGGATGGCCGAGGCGATTAGTCTATGGAGGTACGAGGTTAGCGGGGAGTGGACGCATCTGGAGGATTATGAGTTTGCGTAATGAAAAATGAAATTGACGGGAAGACCGAGGAGAGTCATTTTGCGACAAGATCTGGAAGATATCATTCACGAAAAATGATTGAGGAGATATCTGGTATCTCAAAGCAAAGATACTCACGCAACACTTGTCCGTACATTCAATGATGGTAATTCCTTCCCTTGCGAAACCATTGTCAAAACCAGTCATAAAATTTCAATACAAGGAAGTTCTCTTCCGGTCAATCTCCTAGACGACTCTTCAAAGGGGAATTCTACCCAATGACCATACTTTTGAAAGTCCGAGAACCTTGCTTTCCAATACTTTCAAAGCTACCAACTTCAAGCAGAGCCGGAAAACTCAACATTAAGCTCCTACTCAGTATCCAAGATGAACGGTCCCTATTCAAAGTATTAGCATCGCCCTCTTCACTATCAATATTCTCCCCTTCACTACTCACAATAAAATACCAAATTTCGATTCACAATCTTCCAAATTCCATTTGTTTTCTTCCACGTATCTTCATACCTCCCCGTCGCAAAAAGGGTATGACTATCATCCTCTATAACCGGCGACGTATGCGGCAAGAAAAAATGACTAGCTTCAAGATACGTTATGGAGATCGCTGAAGTAGGCGAACATATCGCTATATACTGGGTACCGTATCTATGATGCGTCCCCGTGAATTGAGTAATTTGGGCTGCAATGGCATCGGTGATATTTTGCAATCCGTAGAGAACAGGGTGGGGTTCTGAATAGTTCGCTCGGGCGTCTCGAGCGAAGACACGGGAAAACGCTTGCCACTGGATTGGGGAATTGGGTGTTAGGATTTGGATTCATGGTGGTCTGGAGAAGATGTTGGGAAGTTATAGGGAAACTAGCAATTCAATTTTTATCTTACATTTCGTCCGTCAATGGCAAATGCATATAGAGATAATGTGTTACGGATAGTTTCTGTAGCAATAGGATCTGTGAGAGGGGATATGGGGAGGAGCTCTGCGAGTTGGAATGAGGATGCTGGACCGGGAGAGATATTGGGACATTTTGACGATTCTGAGGAGACAGTACGAGATATTAGTCCCGTTGAAAGGACGAGAAATTTGAGGAATTGCATTTTGAGAAAAGTGAGTGTTGAAGAGTTTTAGGAGAAAGTGATATATAGTTGAGTATTTCTGGGAAGATTGCAGTGGTTATAAAGTAATATACTCAAGTCATTTACCCCTCATTACACCTCACGCGGTGTAACTATACCATCCCTTACTTTCACCTGCAGCCAATGACATACATGCAGCTTTCGGCAGAGCACCCCACGTACTTTGAAAGATAAGATGGGCGAATCCTACATATTATACACGGGACTTACAAGATCACAGAGCATTGTCTGATGCGGAATAATGATTGATTGGTGTCGGGTTGCCAATTTTCATTTCAGCCAAGGAAAGACTTCCTGAGTAATAAATACTATTTATACCTAGTTTTTTTTATCTCATCAGGAGCAGAAATGTTTGGGTCCCCCGATCAGAAACTAATCTATTTGTCTATCTGAGCAATTGTTTAAAGTGGACGGTGATGGCTGCATTACTTCTGACTGGAAAGTTCTATCTTGAGTTGATCAGTCGCTGGAATTCCAAACAGGGGACGATTGAACCGACCCCTTGATGTTTTACGAAATTCGGCACTTCGTCTAAGCAATAAATGGATAAATCTAATCTCCTCACCATTTGAACAATCTTTGTGAAATTTAAACTCATTTCATTGGAGAAGATAAATATGAGGAACAAAATTTGAATCGACCAGGTTTTAGATAGATACGCTTCTGCTGCTAAACAATTGTTTATAAATTCTATTATTCCAAAATTCCCTACATTAAGTAGACATAAACAATCGCAACTATAACTCGAAAAGTTGAATGCATACCCCTCAATTCAAAAACGCTAAACGAATACGCGTCCTTCGAATCCTACCACTTCCTCGATTCTCCTCGATAATTCTACGTCTGCGATTAGGTACTCCTCTCTTCTATCCCCTTAGAAATATCTCAGATTGCACTAGATCATGAGAGTAAAGATCTAAACCCCAGAGAAAGGTCTACACTTGTTCGCTGCACAGAATCCATCACAGCATGATCCGAGGAATTGTCCGTTTCTGTAACAATCGCCTATTGCAATAAGATTAGTATCATTTTTTTACCGAAGCTCTCCCTTTTACATCCTCCTATCCGTCTCTCTCTCTCTTCGGGTCCACCACTTTATCGTTTCTTCACAAACAACTTTCCAACCCTAGAATTCTAGAGGAAAAATAGAAGAACTCACTATAGTTCGGAATGCACCTCTCATCCGTCACCTGGCAGCTCACCCCAGTGATCGGTGTTGGAGGACCCACACTAACAATCCCTCCATTATTCACTAACGCAACCGCATTATCATGGTAGAAGGTGCAGAGATTATAAACATCGAAGTTGGAGGAGCGGATGAGAGAGATGGAGAGGGGGTTATCTGGGGAGTGTAAGGTTAGTTTCTCTTGGGACTCATAGGGTGGAAGTGAAGTAGTTGAAAGCAAAAAGGTGATTAAGAGAGAAGGGGAAAAAGTACTGGTAGCGTGAAACTGTCCATCCGCAGGAACAGTCAAGCTGTAACTTGCTGGACCCCCGATAAATGTAATATCCACATCGAAGTAACTGGCAGGTGCAGCTACGACTCCGCTGATAGCTGCAAGACCAAGAGTCAAGATGGTGGAAAATTGCATTTTGATTTGATCGTTTGAATATGTTTGAAAAGCTTGGATTGAGGATTGAATGTATGAGATAGTGATAGTGATGATGAGGAGAAAACTCTTGACATCAGGAGGTATTCAGAGTTTATATACCCCATTCCCCCAGACAGTCGTATCACTCTCACTTACGTATATCCAGCTAGTCCATCTTCAAGATACCACTAAGCATACATCATAAGCTTAATTCCATCAACCCGTTGTCGTTGCGCTGTCAGATCATCGCTCATACCCGTCACTCACTACTAGCTATCCGAGACCCAAGCTCGCCCCATATCTCACTAACGCATTCCAATTCCGTGTAACGATCACCAAGTGCGAAATACGAGCATCATCACTTAAACTCAGCTCTCCTCTCAAAAGTACAAATATCGTAAAAAACACAAACTAGTAGAATTCTCTAGTAGCCAAAAGCTTAAAATCACGAAAAGATTTGAGAATGTTATAAATAGTTTGACAACCCACGCGCTATGGCGTGATGTGGAGAAACTGTTCTTCAGGTGATGCGGGCGGATTAGTGATGTTCGTGATATTTTGTTAAGCGATGAAGTCATGGTCTGATGTCCCGCTTACCGCCAAGACGGATCCGCGTTGAGGCTGAGAGCGTGCGGTGCTACGATACGATATGGCTCGTGATTCACGTGAAGGATACGAGATTGGGTTGCTGATGGCTTGGAGAATGAGGAGATAAATACGAATGGCGGTATTGAGGTGGGAATGGAGTTTGGGCGGTCAGTAATTTTTTAATTTTTTGGATTGGATTGAATGACTCGGGTAGTTTGGAGTACTAAATTTACTTTGAAAATTGTACTTGTTGAGAACTTGGCGGATTTTCACTTAAATTTGTGAATTGTCTTGCAGTTGAATGTATGAAGTTTCCTCAAAAATTTAAAATAAACGCGCGTGTATTGTGGAGTGATGTTCTAAGCTTGCTAAATACGGACGAGACACTTGTCCAATCCACTTCCTATAACCCTAATCTGGTACCAGACCTTTCAGAATATGCATAGGGATATGCATACGGCTTAATTTCCCTCCACACTCATAACGGTTCGAACATGCTCGAACTTGAGAAGCTCACCCTTGTGACTAGCGAGCAACTTAGCAGTCTTCAAAACGTTTTTAATTTGTCTTCCGTTAATGTTTGAGTCCGCCAATTTGCCAACCTCAATATCAGTGATTTGATGATGATGTTCTTGATCCTCTCCACGCGACAGAAAGTTTCTCCAAATTTTCTCTCTAGCGTTCCTGTCCAAATCCTTGTAATCCATACTGAGATGAATGCGTGATTTGAACGCTGGATCAAGATTATTTACACGATTTGTAGTCATGAACAAGATCCCTTCATAATACTCGAGTGTTCGTAAGAAGATCGAAACAATTTTGTTCCGCTCAAGTGAGTTTGAAGTTCGTGCTTCTAGGAAAACATCACATTCGTCCAACAATAGGACCGCATTCCAACTGGTGACCATCTGAAGGACTGAACGCAAATTTGACTCGACATCTTTAGATTCTGTGCCCAAGTCTCCGGCCGAAAGCATGTAGAGTGGAACATGCATTTTCTCGGCAACAGATTCAGCAGTCAAGGTTTTCCCAATGCCAGGGCCACCCGAAAGCAGAAAGATTATGCCTTTGCCTTTGCCGTTAATGACATCATCGAACTTCGAAGAGTTTGAGATCTGGGAAATTGCGATGGCGTGAATCAGTTCTTTTTGTGATGGAGGAAGGACGAGACTTTGGAATGCAGAATTGCTCCAGGCGATATCGGTGGGAACATCAACCAAAAATTCGAGCCAAAGTTTCTCTTTTAGCGCATATCCTTTGAGAAGAGGAGAACAAATGATGAGATGTTCTGAGGCGAGGGGTTTGATGGTGGAGCAGGTAGGATTCTTATCATTGTTCAAAGTTGAGTTTTTAGGAGCGTATTTGATTCCGTCCTCATATAGCTCGTACTCATCGCTTCCATAGTCTGACTCTAAATCGACGATTTCAGAAGCCCTCTTATGTTTAAGCGCCTTGAGGGATGAAACTTTGTTGGGATTGAATTTGCCATATGCACGAGTATCACTGGTGATAGTAGTTGATTAGTGATTGTCAGCTGCGATCACCATAGAAGGAAATGCTTACATAATGATACGACTATCAACGGTTACTTTGATAGGGCAGCCACATTCAGGATCTTCACCAACGGCAAAGGACTTGTAATATCTGAAGTGATAACCTCGATATTTTTCAACCAGCTTTCCGCGTTTATAAAGCGCAGCCTTGATCTTCTTCTCATCTGGATGAAACTCGAGTGGAAAGATAGGAAGTGTGTCGATCTCGGCCGTGCCTAGAAACTCTGAAATATCGTAATGGACCGAGTCAAAGCCAAACTTTTCACCATCCCAATTCACCATCTGGCAGTAAACTCGATAGAGGTGACCTTTCTTCTCATCGTTGATAGCAAGGCCATGAACAAACTCTACAGCAGAATCACGACCCCATATTTGCTTGTATAATATGCAACCCGGTTGGAAAATAGTCCAAAGGTGCTCGTAAGTGACAACTTTGTTGTCGATGTAGTCGATTCTGGCCTCGATCACATCTTTGAGTTCTAGTTGGAGAATCTTTTGTAAAAGAACGAGATGAGCTTTTGTATCTTCATCATTCTCGCTATCGATGGCCTGCAACAGTTGGATCCAGCGATGAACAAATGGGTTGAAGGGGGATTTGAATTCGAGTCTCCGCAAAATTGTGGTTACACCAGGATAACCCTTCATGACTTTGTTCAAAACTTGCTTGAGCAGTGGACTCTGGATGATGATACTATCCATTTCCATCTTTTTGCGAGAATCGAAACTTTTCCGATAGCGTACAAGAATGGCATAACGGGCGGTCTCCTCATTCTCAGCAGCATCTTCAACATCATCGGGATACTTGGCCGACCAAGTGATATGGCCGTATACATTTTTCTTGACCTCATATATTTCCTTAGTATCACACTCCATGCCGTCAATGATAGGAGTAGAATTGGGCATGCCCTGGCTCTCGGCTTCTGTCGACATTTCGTAATGAGTTCTGTAATCTCAAAAACGTTTGGAAAAGAGGAAAAGAGGACAAGAGGATAAGAATTGAGAACGTGGGACAGAGCTTTGAGGGAGAAGAAGCCAGGAAGAGGTGGTGGACTATAAGGCTGTGGGCAGACATGGTGGTGCGACTCGATATGGGAGACCGTCGAACCATTTGCCAATGTCAACACACCATATTGATAAGTGAATCTAGTATCGTTGCGCCATAGTCGCTGTGTCCCATCAGCCTTCGTCCAAAGTTTGAGTTAAATTTGTGCTTTCGCGCCATAAGTGTGTTTCTCTCTTGTATCAAGCTGTATACAGAGCTCCTAATAATATCATAATGACACTAGTCAAACAGGATAGATCAGCGACACATCAGCCTTTGAAATAATTTAAGTTTGTGAAGTGGAAGATATGTGTCTCCCAAACGAATGGATCACTTGATCCCACAATAATACAAAAGCAAGCCGCAAAAAGGGAGTTTGTCGACAACTGGATGATGCTGTCAGATTGTTCTGATATACGAAAATCACAAATGTATATATATATGGAATGGGCCTGTTTTGAGGAAGACCTTCAGATGCTTGATTCTCGGTCAATAATGATAGGGTATGTAGTGGACGATTTAAGGGAACATTGAGTCAGCATCAAAGATTGCTCTACCTGTAGATAAATTCTATAGAAGCCTATGCCAGTACAGGGTACTCTCCTATGTATTTGAAAATTGGATAAGTTGATCGGTGCATCTTCAACTACAACGAGGAGACTTCTGATCAAGGGGATAATCAGAAGCTTCTTAACATTGTCTCGGATATCCAATGTAGTTCCTACGGTTACTGTGCAGAAGTTGAATATAATGAAGAGATTCATATACTGCAGGTGTCTTGCATTGTTCCAATCATTATGGTTTGTCCAGATTCCCTTGTACTGTTAGTGCCTTCTTTTTTGGTATTAGCTGAAGCAGTAGAAACATTTAATCGATCACGTGTTGACGCACCAAAATCTTTAAAGCTCGTCGCGTCTTACTTCTTTCGCCACGATAATCTTATCTTACAGCATCTTCTCTTCATCATTCTGCTCAAGTCAACATTTCACCTATACTACGACCTCAACTACCAATTTAAATCGAACGACCCATTCGATCTTGAATATGAGAATATCATCATGTTTAAATCTGTTAGTTTGGCCGCCATTGCGGCTTTGAACGGAGATGGGGCAGAAGAATTTGACACGCAGAGGTGTCTGCAACTGCAAGAAGAAATACTATCGGTAAGCCACATATGTACTGATTTGATTTATCTCCGCTTTCATACTCTACAATCACCAATCCACAAATCACAGCATGGCAAAAATTTACAAGGGCAGCACTGACATTTTATCTTCACCAATAGAGTAGTCCGCAGAGACCAGCCGCGGAAAATAATATGTCATTTCCCGTCGTCGCGTCAAGCAATCATAATTATAATATCGACGCGACAAACAATGTTTGTCATGTTACAGGAAATGGAAACTACTACAATCAAGCCCAGGAAGTTTTTCATGAGATAGAGGCCGCCAGAGAATCCGATATCAATGCTCAAGCATACGGAGAAAGTCCATTACCTTCAAATCCTGTACATAAATTCGAACGGACGAGAGATGGTCTGCCAGTATTGCCAACAGTAAAGCGAGATAATGGAAGAAAATTGAGGCCATCCGATATTACCGGCAACCTACTTCCCTTGCCTTGTGCCCAGTTGAGAGCAATGGAGGGCGAGGATTATACTCAAAAGAGTAATTTATCTTTGACTCAAGAGAACCCTGAGTCTCTTTACGAAGCCTTAGAATTGCAAAGGTTAAGAGACCAGGCTGTTCTTGGACCGAATGACGAATTTTCCTCGAGCCCACCGATTCCAATCGAACGGAATGATCTGCCAGATCCACAATTAAATGGCATATCTGGAGACCCCAATTCTACACATACTGAGTCGACTGCACGTACATATGAGGAGAACGACACGGGGCACATAAACTTTGATACATTTCAGCCAACATCGGTACTTGATGAAGGTAATCTCCAATCAGAAGATCCGCCTGCTATTTATAGTACCCAAGATCCTGTGCAAGACACTCTTCTTGACCCTCAGACTCCGGCTCCGTCAGTCAACCCATTTTCTGAGAAGGGTAGTGTAATGAAGCAGCATGAGCTCTTTGGCGCAACACAGCCATCATCGATTGGACGACTTGGTGGCAGTCCTACATCCTCTAGGCCATCACCTGATGTTTATAAGGGATATCGATCCTCACAAGAAGTTGAACCATCACCACTGGTACGACGTTCGGAGGTCGCTAGCGCGACTACCCAAAAATTAGACCGATCTCCTGACCACTCAACATCTACTGAGACTCCTATTACAGTCGGATCTGCCACAGTGTCGAATAATATACAATCTTTCAATTCCGCTCTTCGAAAATTAACGTTGGTACGTGAACCTCAGGATACATACATACCAATGAAAGAGTCCCAAGAAAGAAGGAAGAAGTTCATGGAACGTCAGCTGTACTCTGGCTCGGAATCAGATTCTGATATTGAAGCACTACCCAAGAAATTCCAACAAGTGGCGAGAGAGAAACAGAAGTTACGCGCGCAGACAGCCTCGATTGGGAAAAGACCAACTCTATCCAATAGATCGGATTCCGCAAGAGAAGTCAGTTCAATTTCTGCAACAGCTAGTACACACCAAAGGTCAATTAGTCATCAGCGCAAGTCTTCAGAAGTGACATCTTCTCATACACACCAGGCATTCGAATCAACTCCGATCGCTGTTGAGGTTCCTGCTAGTGGACGACGCCGAAGCATGCAGGAGGACTATATAGCCCAGTGTGAAGGCTTTGATGCACGAGACACTCAACCAACACAGCAGGATATGGTTGCTGATTCTCAAGGTGTTCCTTTGTCAAGCAACCTTGTTACAAGTTCTCCAGTGCCCGGACCACGAAATCGAGCGCCAGCCTGCTCTGATGTTGAAAAAGTAGGCCCAGAATCAACGAGCCCATCTCAGAGGCTACCAAGAAAGCTACAACAGCCTCTAAGCCAAGATTTCAGCGAGCCTTTGGAAAGCAAAAAGGACAATCATGCAGATGGAATCCAAGAAAAGGATCCCACTGTACCTACCACATCCGACCAGAGGATGACTGCATCACCCAATGAAGTATCTTTCAGCGATGTTGTTAAAGAACCCGTCACCCAAATACAGAATCCAACCGACGGTGTCGCCTCCACTGTCCCAGAGACTAGTCCAGCTACTGATAGATTAGTTCCTATGACTGAGATCGCAGAAGTCTCTCTCAGCATAGCGAATAATGATGAGTTAGATGACTTGCCAGGATTTAACATGGATGATGAGTTTAACGAGGTTATTGGTGTATCTAGTCATCATACACCCAAACGACAATCTCAGTCTCAACCATCGTTAGCTACTACGCCTAGTCATTTTGACATAATACCTGATGGCTCTGCTGCTACAGCCTCATCGGGACTTTCATCGGCTCCCAGTACAATAGAGCCCCCCACTCCTGTCGCAAGAACTATTTTGACTTCCACAGCTCCGGGGGTGTCTGAAGTAGAAGCAATCGGTTGCAACTCACCTGGAATAGAGCCGTCGACTGAGCCTTCTGAATTGAACTTTACAGCAGAGGTTTCTAAAGCTGCCCCTGAAGATGTTACTCCTCTATTGGCCTCAACTGAACATGGTACCAAGCCTTCCCAAACAGTTCCGATTGAGGAGCCACAACTTCCATCGACGAAAAGAGAGCAAGAAAGCGTACATCAAAGAACGCCACGTAAATCTACTCGATCCTCGAATTGCCAATTCGGAAAGCCGCCTATCACACAGCAGCAACCAGGAGTTGCTCGAAATACTAGGCTTTCGAGTGTGTCGTCTACAATTTCGAATCCTATCTCACCCACTGCTGAGTCAGAGTTAGTATCCCCATCCGTTCCTAATTTTAAATCAAGTACAAGAGGTCGATCAAGAGGTCGACCGAGAGGAAGTGCTGCTACCAAGGTCAAAGAATCAATTGGGGAGACTGCTCTGCCAGCTACGAAAAGACACCGTACCCGAAGCTCCGTGAGCCCCGAAGATCAAGAAGACGCCATTCCAGCACCTCTCTTAAGTCGACCATCAATTCTGCCATCACAGGAAGATAGCGAAGATCCACTGGCGCTATCAACACCGCCTTCAAAAACCTCGTTGAATAACAAGAAGTCAATAGACAGTCTATTTGAGGGGATGGCTTTCGCTGTCTCATACGTGGATGCAGAAAAAGATAAACAAGTTGCGATTCGTTTAATCAAACAGCATGGTGGTCGAATCTTAGATGACGGATTCGAAACCTTGTTTACCCCGACGACTCTACCGTCCAAATCTCGTACCGTAAATAGCGAGACTGGAGAGGCGGAGCTTGAGATTGCCTCTTCAGAGCAAAATATTGGTTTCGTGGCATTAATTGCAGATGAGCATTCGAGAAAGGCCAAGTACATGCAAGCTTTGGCCCTTGGACTCCCATGTATCTCAGGACGATGGATTTCTGATTGTGTTGAGAAGTGTACTACAATCGATTGGTTACCATATCTTCTCTCAGCTGGGAACTCTTCCTTCCTAGGTGGAGCTGTGAAGAGTCGATATTTACGCCCATACTCTGCCTCTAGTGCGAATCTCAATGACATTTTCACTCGGAGATTAAAGCTACTCGATGGTAAATCTATCTTGATCGTTACTGGGAAGGGAAAAGCTGGCGAGAAGCGGAAACCCTACACATTTCTGACTCGCGCTCTTGGCCCAACCCGGCTTGGCCAGGCACAAGATCTCAAACAAGCGAGAGAAATGCTTCTCGATGCGGAGAGTAAAAACGCCAGCTATGATTGGCTTTATGTAGATGGAAAGCAGGATGTGGAGGCAGTTGTGTTCGAAAATACCCCAGCAAGCATTTCAGGCGGTGGCCGAAAACGAAAGAGAGTTTCGATGCAGCAAGAGGATGCTTCACCACCATTGCCTAAACGTGTTAGGGTTGTCAATGATGAGGTCATGATTCAAAGCTTGATATTAGGTCAACTTATTGAGGATTAAAAGCCCTCAATCTTTTTTCAAACTTTCTTTTGAGCTATCACATTAGCATGTACGATTACGATTTGCATGATTTATATAGCGGGGCAGACCATAGACATGTAGATTCATGGCTAAATGAGTCATGAAAGGCGCATTAAAAGGTGGATTACATAGGAGAGCTTGCTTGCATTAATGGATGGATGGGAATACCAATTGACTTTTGGGGCGTTTTGGTAGAAGGGCGATGGGGAATTGATATGGAGTCGAAATGTAAGACATATCGCGAGCTGCGGATGGCTAGAAACTAGTCAGACGAACAATGTAGTTGATATTCTGACTTCGCAAAGCTTTGAGAGTAGTGCGATACTCGAATGTGAAAGTGGTATTGGCTCCCTTTGTGATGGTGTAGAATCCGTCGGTCTTTGAATACAGTGCATTAGGATAAAGTCTTGCTTATATTGCATGCTTCACGCATCCTCTCATCATCAACAACAATATTTCAATGTACCAAGCGGTTTCAAAGGATTGTAACTCAAGGTAAAACTCAAGTAAATTTCTGGTTAACTACCTATGGTGGTCCTGTTTCATAATTGGCTGGAAGTGCGGGATGATGTTGATTCACCTTGATGACGCATTGGATGTCTTTTTGAAGTTGAGTACATTTAGATGTACTCAACTTTATAGATCAATCGGAAGTAGTATAATATTCTTCATCGGATTCGCAGGCCCGTTAGCTCTGTTCTACCTTTGTATTTTTCAGCTTCCGGGATACATAGGTACTTTAGTTTTTACAACGAACATTGACTTGAGCGATTGTGTAATGCTTATGTAAGGATTTGATATTAAGCGAGATAACCGCAAGACATATCACTTTAAGGTTGTATGGCTCTGGCGTTCTTTATGGCAGACAGCTATTTGCAGTATTTACCCAGGTACAATACACAGGTTCTTGCTTCCAGCCTGCCGACGGTGTATCATTATACTCACAGTGCAAAATTGTGTCATTTTTGTAATGGAGAGTAGCCCTCGGTACTTACTCTTGTTGGCATTTTAGCTTCCTAGTTGAGCTTATCTTGGATCGCAGTATCTGATTAGATGAGCTCTTGCTATCATATTGCTTCAATCTAATATTCTGTTGACGTAAGCGCCTGCCGAATTTGATGTCCACGCGACGCGTTTAGAATTTTTATAGTTGCGTCTGACTTCTGTCACTTTTAGTGTGATGTACTTCTATTACTTAGCGCCATTCTAGTTGGATTTTGCAAAGAACCGATCCGTTCGGAAGCTAGGCAATTATACTTCAGGTTTCCAAATATTTCCATCCTTCAGACTCAGCTTTTAGATACAAACTTCCTCTCGGCAGGAACTAAGAGTGTGTATACGCTCAGATTTGCAATCGACAGGAACGAGTATGTATCATCATATTTGAATCATTGGGGCAAAATGATTCCAATGGGTTTGAATTTGCGGACTCTTGCGGGACATACAAAAGTCTTTTTTCTGTGCTAAAATGTAGATCTCTTGGTGTACAAAATGGTATCGCAATTCACTTCACTTTTAAGAGTGGACAAAGTTGTGATGGGCAAGTAGATTTTACTTTTACGGATGGCTTGGGATCTATTAGTGTGACAAATATGCACTAAACATTCTTAACAGTCTATCTAGAGAATTCTAGCTCCTCGAATGGGTTCGCTGAGTAGCAAAGAAATGGAAGGATCAACTAAGTTCGAATTGCCATCTCACTTTATGGACTATTTAAGGTGAGAGCTATCTTGACTATCCGTTGCATGACAACCATTAGCGTCGCCCTCGTAGCACGAAACTAACAAAATTATACTTTCATAGTACATCGCGCTTTCAACAACCTTCTAGTAGGTCTGGAAAATCAGAACCTATAAGTACTCATCTCCCCTTCAGTTTTTCTGATCTTCTTTCCTTCTTCTTTTTGGCCCGATCTCGATTCTCAAAGTGTACGTATCCTCTTTTCCCAACCTTCCAATTCCCTTCGTGGTATTTCACTTTGCTAATTTATAGATAGAACAGTCCATGACAACCATAAAAGAACTCCAACAGCACCAAAAACAACAATCATGTCGGGATCAGAGGTAAGACACCATTTCATAATGTCTCTCCCTTGGTCTGCCAGCCTTCACTTTCTCTATATACATGGCGTAATATCCCCAATAGCAGTTGCATTACCATTCCTCCTCTTTGAATGACTTGGGCATGTACGACTCCTATAGATCAGTGGGATCATCAAACCAGCCTACTTTGGTATGGGGGAGTCGTCCTCAGACTTTTCGAGGAGCAGTTGCCTTGTATGAAGCAGTTGTTCAGAAAAGAAGCGAAATCCTACTTTTAAATGTAGGCATAGTTGGACGCTCGGGATGCAGTTTCACCCGGGCGGAGCGTTAGGAGCTTGCCGAGTACTATGGTCCTGTGCTGCGCGTGTATCACCGGCCAGTCCGCTTCCGTTCGACCCTTTGAGCTGTGCGTGTATCACCGGCCCAGAGACGATCTTGAACACTCTCTTGAGATGCTGGGCCTTGGGTCAGACATTGGTGTCTTACTCAGCATTGCACATTGCTGACAGCTGTCTTATATAGAATCGTCAAAGATACCAACCTCGCTCCGAACGTCGTCGGGCCGGCGCGGCGGAGATTCCCTCTCTTCCTCCGACCCTCACCAACGACCATCACCACATACATTTGAAGAACCAAGGTGATGGTCGTTCCGGGGAGGAGGAGAGGGATCTCCTTTTATTTGTAAGTTACCTTTGTCTCTCCGTCTTTCTTGATGTTTCAATCTATCTGGTGGTTTGGACAGGTCTGATTGTCCAATTTACTCTGATGGTATAAAATCAAGTGATTGTTTACATCAGTCTAATTAATCTCTCTCACTTGGTTGTTTGAAACGATCAACTTGATCAAAATCTTTATATTTTCCCAGATTATTCCATTATTCCAAAGCTAACAGTACAATCAGGAACACCAACTGCGGGAGGGGGAGACGGAGCGGGCTGCCAGGCTTCAACTGGAGCAAATGGAGTTTGTAGGCAATCTACTCCACATCTGCCGCTGAATGCCCAATCTCTAATCGCACAATCAGAATCATTATCTCCGGATGACGGAGATGGAGACTCGTGCGCGCCTCCGGGAGCGGGAACTCCTCCTTCGGGAGCGAGAGATGGGCCTTCGGGAACGTCAGTGGCGCCTTCGGGCACAGAAGATTATCTTCTTCTCTTTTTTGGCGCTCTTCGGAGCTTATGTTTTGCTTCTGTTTCTCCGCCTTCGGGCAAACAACTATGTTGCGGGGGTAGAGGTGGGAGAGGGGGTTGTGTGGGTGGAGGGAGAGGTGGATGGATGGTTGGGGGAATGGGTTGATTTGGATGTATAGTATTCTTTACTTTTCTTTTGTTTTTCTTTTGTTTTGCTTTTGTTTCTGTTTTTTGGCGTTTGGCGTTCGGAGTTCGGCGTTTTTGCTTTTTTTCCTTTTTTTTTCCTTTTTTGTAATTAGTTTGGTCTTCTTTTATTTTATTTCAATTCAATTTTTTTCCTGATATCAAAGTGAGTTCTTCAATGTCGTACAACAACATTCCAGATAAGTAAAGTCTATGCTCTATCAGGGTTAAGTAAACAAAGTCAATTCAAGAAATCTAACTTCAAAATCAATATCCTCCCTTTTTCTCATAATAAAGTTTCTTAGATTGTATCATCTCTTCATGTCTTTCTTCGAGGCCATCTTTAGATTTCAATGCTAGAAATCTCATTCTAGACCCAATACTTAATCTTCCTCTTCTCTTACTGCAACGTGCGTGCTAGCAGCCTGACTTGGCGCCACCAAAGTTTCCCTCCAAGTCAATCCCCCATCATCAATTATAATTGGCGAGAAAGTTGACGGAGTAGGGGTGGGCCAAAATCCATTATCATCCCAAGTAGTGGTGCTTGTCTCTGTCGTCGTAGCCGTGCATATTCCAGCCGTTATCGTCTCGGTAGTGGTGTGTTCGATGGGCATAGGATCGATTACTAAAGTTATTGTTGTAGTCGTTGGTTCACATGTTGCGGACGATGGAGGCAAAAATGGAAGACCGGCTGTAACGGTACTGGTTATTGTAATGATTCGTTCGGAGACTTGATTGCAGTATGGCGTGTACACTGTAATGGTAGTGGCTCTGGGTGATTGCCAAGGAGTGGTGTCACATGGATAACGACCTGCTTGGTAGGTAGTAGTTATGTAGGTGAAGTAGTCGTAGATGGCTGTTACTAGGGTTGTGGTGAGGACATTTGTGGTGGTAGTACAAGGTGCCGAGAGATCTGAACGTGTTATGAACTGGGTGGTTGTGGTAGTGATGCGATTTGATAGTACCTGATCAGCGACTAGTGTTACAATAGTGGTGACTGTTTTGATAATTCCATCGGCAGTTCGAACAATAGTGGTGGTAGTGGGTACAGATGTTGTGACAGTTTGGGGTTGAATAGGTGGACATGTAGGACAGATCGTTACGAATGCTGTGGTTGGAACTCCGGGGCCAGCATAACAAGAACAGACTGATGAGATGGAGGATTGGATTGCAGCATTGCCAAGACCTTTGTGCATGCGCCTGCCAGTCCTTTCTTGTCAAATGCAAGGGTGTTTCTGCGTCCTGGGGACGTAAATGAGGAACAAAATGATTGTACGTAGGCATTAGAGGATGTGAAAGCTGTTGCCCAGGCACTTTGACAAGCGTTTTCTATTACAAAGAGTCAGAAATTGCGAGGGAAGGAAAGAGCTGTTGTGCTTGGGATCTTAGAGAATGAGTGAGTGACATGGTTTTAAAAAAGAGAAAATTAGAGAGCCGGGATACATACTCCCACATCCTATACTGACGGTCGATGTAGTACAAGTTATAGGGATAGGATCTACAATTGGAGAGGGACGAACTGTAGGTCGCTTATCAGGTTGTAACGGTAGTGGAAGATTAGCAGCATGTACTTGAGCCGCAAGAACGAACGTGCAAAAGAGCCGAGCTAAATTTGAGACTCGTGTCATATTGAAGGAGAGAAGTTGTAGCAATCACTCGTGTGTACATCTTCACGATTGAAGGACGAATCGTGATCTTTATATTTCTGGACTAGAGGCATGTAGGCGGTACTGAAACCTTGTGCTAAATTCCAAAGTTACACGGGTCGTTGCCGGGAGCTTTTATTGTGGCAGTAGCAATGGTTCAATACCAACCACAAACTTTTCCAACCCCGCCATGGCTATATCCTGAAATGATAGGTCAATTTGGGGTAGTAATATCCCTTATAACTCTGGTGGAAGTCAGGAGAATACCCACATTCCTTTTTCAGCCTTGGCGGAATTGTCTCACATATCCAGAGCTTGTGAACGAAAGCTTCTCCGGGGTCCCCACTGATTATGAATAATTCATGATGTTTTACATGGAACCTCTTTGGTTATCCGTTGAAAGAAAATTGAATGGCGCTGGGTCAACTGTCTTAGATCCTCGGCCATTCAGAAGGGAAACTCCATTCGGTTGTTTGAAAAAACGAGAGGTTGGATCTTTGGAAATATCTAGACACCTTTTTGTCTATTTAAGTAGTAAGAAACTCTCCAAAAACTTTGAGGTCTGTGATAATGATCGAATGTTGTTATAATTCAAGAGCTCTAGCATTGACTTGTACTAAAACTAAAGTAACCTTGATTCTTCAAGTCAACAGTAAACTAAACCGCTTAGTGTTCTCTAGGTGAGGGTTATTTCAAGAAATTGAGCTCCTACTGCAGTCTCAACACCATCCACATCAACATTCATTCCACTATCGCCACCAGTTGTGACGTACAGCTTGTTGAGTTGACCTTGGGCACGACCAAATGCGGCACCAGTTGGCTCAGCAATCTCGGTTGAGTCCAGAGCACCAGCAATAATAGCAGTCTCATTGTTACCACCAGTCTTAGCATCGAGGCTGATCTCCATAATTGAGTTGTTAACGGATGTAGTGAGGTATGCATATTCACGACCTTCGCGGTTAGTTTGATTGGTCTTCCAGCGGTTGGGAGAGAGGGCGAAATCGTCGAAGTTCAAAGATGAACCGTCTTCCGAGCCGAGGACAATCACTTCAGCAGTACTGATAGTAAAGTTGGATTGCAATTCTGCACGGCAAAAATCGGAACCAGCTGTCCAATATATATAACCATCTTGGATCTTGATACCATTAATATTGCTCATTAAATCACCCTCAAAGGCTACTCAAGTTCTCCCAGTCTCAACATCGACGGCAGCGATGGCATTGTCGTGGCTGGCAGAAGCGAGGATGATGGATTCGTTATATGCAGCTAGGCCATTGAAGTCGATAATGGTTGGATAAGTGGGGCTTGCGATGTGAGTTATAACCGGTTCCGTTGTGTTACCAGAGTAATCAACACGCCATACCTGGGTAGCGTTTTTGAGTGGATCGCAAATAGTAGCAGAAGTATTGTTGGCGCCAGTGATATAAAAAACATTATGAGCACTTTCAGTGATTCCAGTGAGACCCAAAACGTTGGTAAAGGTAGCAACGACCTGCTTTTCAGGGGTTTCTTGGGTTGGATCAAAAGTCTTGCAGGTGGGCCAATCTCGGTAGCAAGAATGACCCCATCGGATCGAATAACAAGGTTTTCTAACCAAGTATTGTTGGACGCAAATTGATAAACAGTTCTTACTGGGAATTCTGCGGCGACCTGGAGGCCTAGAACTAGGGTTAGCCCAAGGCTGGCAAAGATCGATTGACGCATTCCAGCGGGCTTCGATTGAAAACAGTCAATGATTGATGCACTAGAAACGAGCAAGTCGATTGGGCATCCGATGTCAAATTGTTCGTATCACACATACATATACACGTTGTATCCTAGCTGCGTCAGTACGCATATACCTTAGAATTTGGATAGTACATATACGTAATCAAATCTGAGCCACAGCCCATTACGGAATGTTCCATCAGCTTTCTTGACAATTGACCTTGATTGCGTAGTCTTTCAAGGGGATATCAGGGAATAATATTCAAATTAATGGATTGAATCAATTTACTTTAATACTTTCAGTACCTTCATGGGAGCTTTGATCAATCAGCCACTCTAGCTAATGCAAACTAGCTCTAGGTAAGTCTTGGAGACGTAGAGGGCCGTGAATCCTCAGAATTGAATACCTAGACAATAACTGTAGACGTACTAGTTCCCCCTCTTAAATCCCCGATAACCCCACTTAAAACATCCAACCCAACCTCCAGAGAGAATTAATTTCCCTTGAATAAGCCCTCCCCTTGAATAGTCGTCATAAGATCATACTATGAATTCTATGATATTCATATGTCATAAAAGGATAATTCAAGAGAACCTACTCTCTCTGGAGATTGAGTGTTCTGAATGGATAGACGAGGGTGGCTAAAAGGGGGGCTAGTAGGCCTATGATTATGAGTTTTCCGAAGCATTTTGTATGATATTATAGCATTCAGAATAAAGATACAAGAGTACTTTGCAGCGAATTGAAGTACTATTTTTTTTTGGAATATACTTGATAGTTTGGATGAATCAAAATACTACCCGTCATTCCAATTTCTACAAATTATAAAAAGTACTAGTATAACCTTTTTCAAAACCCCTACCTCAACTTAAAGCAGTTATTGAAGCAAATAGATCATTTACAAAATCAAGATAGAAGAAAGTAGCATTGAATCTATTCTTGGTGTAGAATGACCGGGAAAACCAGCTCCACATGGTGCCCGGCACTCAAGTGATCATTCTACGATATTTTCATTATCTCATGCTGTATTCTCTTCATCCACCAAGACGAGCGACCTCGGTTATGACAATATACCGGTTTTAGACTGTAAGCGGTGTTATACATACATTATGCCGGGGCTGAAAACGTTTTACGGCGCCTCCGAGTTGAACAGAACCCTAGGAGATACTGCCTGAATCACGATGAAGTAGCTTATAGCTGTAATAGTTTTGCAGCTGATAGTTTTCTTCACTTGATGGAACTCATATTTCTTTATACATTTTTCGAGTTTCATTTTATCGATATCAGAAAAAAACACAGTATACATTTATTTCCTAGTTCATCTATCAAGCAAGCTCAGCTATTCCTTTATACCATCATCTTCATTTCTGTGACAAATAGGAGGAAGGAAAGGATATAGAGGTGTGTTCTATCTTCTGATGTTTTCGGCTTTTTACTTTGTACCTCGTACTTCTCATTCGTACGCGTGTTCTTCCATGGCATTTTCTTATAAAGTTTCTCCCGAAAATATATTTCTTTAATTTAAGCTTTAAGATTAGTTGGTATAGTGTTAGAGTTGCCAGTCTTCAATGATACTTGGCGTGCTAGATATTAACTCTTGAAAGTTCTCCAGATTTCATCCATACTCTTGGGCTGGTCAAAGTTTTCGAGGCCAAGAGAATAGCATGGTATTCCTAGTTATAATTCCTCCGAAGTATGAATTATAGTACCATTATTATAGTACCACTAATCTTTCTGGAAAAAGGTTTTCGTAACTACGCTGGTAATACCGTCGATTTCGGGCTTTATCCCCTGTGGGATTAAGTTGAAGCTCAATTAATACTGATTTGAACATGATCGACGCGTGTACTTCTCAATTCGACCGGTTGAATATATATATGTTCATGAGAGCTACATAGAAACCGAAACATCATATCCAACTTTCACGTTCATTTTCTAACATCAAACAACTCATCATGAGACATTCAGTCACAGCGCTCGCTACTTTTGCAACAGGTGCTAGTGCCGCGACTAATATCACGGAATCCCTTGTTCAACTTTGTACTGTTGCCAATGTAAAGGCAGCCTTACCCGCCGATGGAACTTTTGCTGATATTACCATGGTCCCATCGCTTACATTCGCAAATATTGTTTATAATGCAACCGATTCCGTCTTAGGAGGTGGAGGTACAACCGGACCTTGGACCTATTGTAACGCAACCGTCTTCTATACCCACAGTGGTTCAAATGACTCGGTCTTCATCAGTTACGCTCTTCCTGCTCCTTCCGCCTTTGAGAACCGTTTCTATGTTTCGGGAGGACAGGCTTATTCGCTTTCTACCGATCCACTTGGTGGTCTTACATATGGAGCAGTTGGAGACATGACTTCTTCTGGCTATGATAATGCAAATTCTGCCTATGATGAAGTGGCCTTGCTTGCAAGTGAAACTATTAACTGGCCTGCTACCGTAAGTTATTGATCGAACTTGGCTTGAAGTACTATTAAAGCTAACCATATTCTTAGTACATGTTCGGATACCAGGCTATTAGTGAGATGATTATCATTGGAGAAGCACTTACCAAGGCTATCTACAACATATCCATCGACACTAAGCTTTATATCTATTTCAAAGGATGGGGAGATGTGATGCGCCGTCATAGAGATTGAATTCAGATGTATCATAAGGACTTTAAAAAGAACTCATAATTTTCATTGTCATGCTTGAGACTTTACATCATTGTAGCCATTAAGGATTTCAGTTTTTCAACTGTGTATATATATATTTGAACTATTTGAATATTTAATCATTTTCGTGTAAATCTAAGATCTCGATATGATAGTTGTTAGTCAGAGTAACAGGATAGCCTTAGCGATTCCTTCGGAGATTCTCTTAATGATTACCTAGTATTGATAAAGATTCATTCTGATGAGAAAATAAGAATAATTATATAGATTATTCTTTATTATTGAATCTAATTCATGAAAGATAATGAAGATTTTTTCATTCAAGGTTACTTACAACTATAGAGAATTTTTAAAATTTAGATGAAAGATCGAAGACTTAGTTTGAAACAAATAGGAAAAGTGTCACATGCGCGGTAAGTAGGTTCCAGAACTGCTACATCAGCCTCTAGCACTTCTAAGTTGGTGCCTGAAATGTCTTTTGACGTCGAAATAAATCGACAGACGAAGAAAGGTATCGAAAAAGTGTTTGACCTCATCCTAAATTCAGAAAAACACATCGTATTTACCCTTTAATGAGAGAGTGCTGGGTCTATCTATCAAAACACTAACACTGTATTGTCCCCTCTAACCGCTCTCTCCAGCCCCTATAAATACCATTCGAGCTTGAAGGAAACCAAAAGTTTCGAAAAGCACCAAAACAAATATGTAGGTCGACTATTCTGCACCATTGATCTCTTGCAAGGTCCATTTTTCGCTGCTGAGGCAGATCTCGTTCCCGGTCACGGAACGACCATTTTAGCTCCGGGTTTCGAAGTTCGCGGTTCTAATAATGTGAAATCAGAACCGGAACTACTGAATACTACGGAAATATCCTTACGAGGATTAGTTCCTTCATCTGAAGGTCGGAAATCCGTCCAGTCTCCTTCCCGATTTTCCCCTCGCGTGACGGGTAGTTCTGATTGTTCAATTAGATCTAGAACAATAGAATACCGAGATAAAATGAAGATAATCACTTAATCTTGCCCATTAATAGATTGAAGTTGTATGTGATTTGCTCTGATCTCTCGGGTTGTACTTATGCTTCAAATCTTGATAACTTGACAAGAGCCGCTAGCTGAAAATTGAAATCATGTAGGGAAGAAGACAGCGCGAGAAGCTGGCAACAGTCTCTGGATTCAGTAAGGTACCAATTTCCAAGAGAATTGAAAGAGCATTGTTAACTATTCAAACACGATATTTTCAAGTACTAACAGGACTAACTAGTGAATATCATTCTACCTGATTCATATTGAAAATTTCCACTCTCAATTGTAGCTGTGATTGAATGCCACGAGCAAGAAGTCCTTTTCAATCACGTGTACTTTGGAGATCCAGATACGTTTCAGTCATCAAGCCTGCGGAATGTAACATCACCTTGAACTGCTATATTCATTCAGAGTTTCGAACTACTCTCAGATACTTTACATCACCATCTACTCACGTGAACGGGGACCCTTGGGAAATTTAGCGAGAGATGAACCTTAGTGCACAAAAATTATCGTTTCCCCTCTTACCTACTGCGCTACCGTCACTTTATGCTTGAATCTCTGAGAAACAGAGGGAAAGTTTAGAGACCATAAACATTAAGAATCAATCTGGATTGGTCGCCCAAGTATCCAGGACGAGAAGGGATCAGTTTACTGTGGGAAAGTTCGGATGAAAAATGTTTTACTTCTTTATTTTAGTTATAAAACTAATTACATTGACATTGAGAAACTGGATGTCAAGGCGTTCGAAAAAAGAAGTAAAGCAAAGAATCACTCACGATAAGATTCTCATTTTCCGTCTACCCGACTACTCCTCATTTCAAATCTCTTTTGCCGCTCTTCAAATCTATACCATACCATACCATTCTATTCCTCTAACAATGCGACTAGGAAAATAAATTTCCTCGGGTCTATAAGATTCTTCAAATCTTATACGAGACACCAACTTGATAAATGAAATTTTCAACTTATTTGGATTTCAAAAATAATAATTGGAAAATGTTTGCAACAATCTACAAATTAGTACTCAATCAAAAACAATTCGAAATTCCAGATTTTGAAGATATTAGAGGGAATTAGAAGAAAATTCAAATTCCTAAAAATCTCGTTTAGGCCATATATCAAGTTGATGTCTCGCATAAGATTTGAAGAATCTTATAGATCCGATATTAATTTCTGGTCGCATTGTTATTGTAAATGCAAACGCAAAAACTTCTTCAAGTAAGTTTCTCCTTCATACGATACGCGATCCTTCATTTCCAAATTCCGACTCTATTCTGCTCTACTCCGTCCATTCATTCCATCCCATTAAACTATTAGAGAAATAGGTACTCAGCTCTCAGGTCTCCGAACCCAAAATTTCAACAATCTCAATCTCAATTACCTACACACATCTGCATACAAGAGTTTTAATTCCAACTTCCCGAAAGGATACCCAGTATTCATTTTTAGAACACACAACACACACACTTCATCACTCCCTCACTCCTTTACTTCTTTACCTCATCACCTCCTCACTTTCCTTAGAAACTACAGTGGTTCAACCCTTCGCAATACTAAATACTTAATAAGACTCTATACCTACTCAATACTCAATATCATATCATACCCATATCTCAACCCTTCTCAAACTAACTGTCGGGACAGAGATTATGTGATTGCACTAGCGCAAGCGCTAGTGCCTTGGCACTATAGTATAGATATATCGATATATCATAGCCCTAGTTTTTAGAGCCTTAAGTAATATTATAATAGTATAAGTTATAGTACTATATTGTTTTTACCTTTCCCATGGTGATACCAACACTACCTGTATAGGAGAAATACCCAACATCTAATACTCAATACCCAATATCTAATATCCAACACTCAATACTCAATATAAATACAAATACAAATTACAACAACCGTACAAAATAATCATTTTACAACTCTACTCTACTTCACTTCTCTATATCTATAAAATTTTAAATCCACAAGCACAAGTATAAATATCAATCTATCTATTCAAATGAAATCAAAAATCAAAAAATTAAAGACTAAAAAATCCCTCGCGCTTTCTATAAGAATTTATCAATCAAATAACTAACTAACGAACTAATAAACAAACAAGCATAAAAAGAAATTATTAAAAAATCACTTACTACTTATACTCACTCACTCCCTCAATTCCACACTCCCTCCTCTCCTCCCCAAGAAAAAAAAAAAGAAATGAAATTCTTTGAATTGTTTAAATACTAATTATCATGATTATCATAATCTTCAAGTTTCTTTATTTATTAACCTAAACCCCTCAATTGTCTCCCAACTATCTTCGCCAACTATCTCTCTAATTATCCCTTCAACTATCAAACTATATAACTATATACACTCTGGAACTTAGCCCTCTATCTACCTATTCTAGATATATATCTAGCTATGTATCCATCACTCAACCACTCAACCACTCAATTAATCCATAATCTTTACTCCCCCCCCTCAGGAACAATTGAAAAAAACACAAAAAAAACAAAAAAATTAAACAAATCACTCACACACTCACTCACTCACTCACAAACAATAGGTAAGCAAACCTAAATACAGGACTACAACTCTAGATTCTAGTCATTTCTACCCACCCATCACTATCACTATACATCCACCCAATCCATTCCAATCCATTCTATCTCATTTTATCCCATCCACCCTATTCCACCCTATTCCATCCCATGCCATGCCATGCAGTCCCAAAACATACACTCAACTTAGCAAGTGAAAAAGCAAGAGAACAGCCAGCAATTAGCTATCTATGTATTGCGCCCAAGACTCCTCCATACCATTTCATTTCATTCCATGCCATTCGATGCCTGCCATGCCATGCCATACCATGCCATGTTATCATATTGCTCTAACTAGCATTCTTGTACTCCCATCCATCCATTTGTCTCTTCATCCATGCCCCCACTCCCTTACCCTCCCCTTTACTCTCCCCCTAAACCAAAACCCACCTCTTCTCCGCCTCCTTCCCCCCCACCCTCCTCGCCACTAAATCCAACGTCGCCTTAATCGCCCCACCCGTCCTCCCGGGAAACTTCTTCTTCAACACCTCCACCAATCCCACTTTACTCAAATCGCTTCCCCGAATTGCTTCTTTGAACGCCGGGAGATCCGAATCCGGGAGGTATTTTTTCGGTTTCGTGTCTGCTTTGGCTTCTTGACCTTGACCCTGAGCTTGATGAATTGGGAGCGATGTAGTTGTAGAGGAAGAAGTCGGAGTGCCAAAGAAAGATAGCGGTGTGGATTTCTGATTTGGATTTGTGACTTTGTTGTTGGATGTGGAGCCTAGGGGAGATGGGGAGGTTTGGCGAGTGTTTGAATTTGTTGATTTTAATGGAAGACGTGGAGGATCCATTGATCCTGTTTGGGATGGAGGTACGATTGGTTCCCAGTATTGTGTTGAGAAAGGATCGATAGATTTCATTTTTGGATCTGTTTGTTGTTAGTAGCTATCTCAGATAACCATCGAGACCAAAAAAAAAGGTTTCAAGCAAAAAAACGTACCAAGAATAAACTCCATCCTAAACGGCATCATCTTCACATTCGTACTCCTCTTCTTCCTATCCTCCCAACACAATCCCGTACTAGCAGGTTCCAAATCCCCCTGTATACCACCCATGGCACGTCTCGAGATCAATAAGTCATCATTTTCATCATCAAGAAACCCATCCATATCCTCTGCATCATCGAGACCTTCTTCATCTTCTTCTCCCTCACTATTCAAATCTTCTGCATCTTCATCCTCGATCCATTCTGCCTCACTATCATAATCGTAATTTGTATTCGGGAGATCCCTTCTCATAGGATTGCGTGCTAATTTCGATATACCATGTATAGGTATGTGTGTATATGTACCTTGATATGGAGGTCTAACATCTTCTTGAAATTTAAGAAATTTCATAGGAACATCCTTGAGCTGAGCTTTGGTACGTTTGATTTGAGAATTTTGCGAGTCTGCTGTGAGGTCGATGGGTTTTGTAGGATTGCCAGAGAGTTCCGCCATGATTTCGCGAACTGGTACAATGGATTTTCCTCGCTTGAATGAATTGCTCGATGACAGATGGAAAAGCTCCATGGCGTCAAACTCTCGTTTTCTGCCCGGACTTCGATTGCCCAGTATGTATGCATCAATCGTAGACTGTACACTTTGTGATCTCTCATCATCTCCCGCAAAATGATTAATCGGTGCCAGCCTAACACCATTTTGAACGAAGAAAGCCGGAAACATTTTGTCATATGGCGAGATTTCCTTCTTACTCGGAGTCAAATTCGTCGAGGTCGTAGCAATCGGTGCCATAGAACGACCTGCGGAAGCAGGACTTGTCGATACATCATCTTTTGAAGTCTTTGCTGAAACTGGTGTTCCAAAGAATGAAGATAAAGTCTTTTGACTTGCCGCCTTCTTCTTCTTCTCATCTTCGATTCTCTGCTTTTCTTCATCCTTCTTACGCTTTTCCTCATCCTTCAATCTCTTCTTTTCTTCCCTCGCTGCCTTTTCTTCATCCTTTCTCTTTCTCTCAACCTCCTTCTCAGCCTCTTTTCGTTTCTTCTCCTCTTCCTTCTCCACCTCTTTCTTCCTCTTCTCCTCATCTCTCTCCCTATCCTTCTTCCTCTTCTCTTCCAACTGTGCCTGTTTCTCATGTTCCCTCTTCTCCCTCTCCACCCTCCTCCCCTCCTCTTTAAACCTCTTCTCAATCGCCCTCGCCTCCTTCTCCGCAAACGACAATTTCGGTTTCTTCGCCGGCGGCATCTTATTCACACCCGCATTTCCATCCAACGCCGCAAAAGCCGTGCCCCGCATCGGCGATCCCCCATGCAAACTCGGCGTACTCCGCGATCCCAAATCGCTCAGCGAACTCACCGTGCTGTCCGCAGGCGTCACTTCTCTCTCGCGTTCGCGCTTGCTAGATTGTATGCTCACAGGTGGCGTGGGTAAAGATTCGGCAGTAGACTCTGCTTCCGATTGATCTGCGGCTTCTTTCGACAGGAGAGGAGTATCGATTTCCGTCTGCGAATTCATCTCTCCCATTCTCTTCCTCTCTCCCTCTCCAACCTGAAAAGGTTCACTCAACCCAAAGCTCTCCTCAAAATCCCTCTTCTTGACCCCCGTACTCGGTGATTCCCTCCTTGTCTCCATGCTTTCAATTATATCTCTCCTCGATCCCCTCTCAGCTCTCGTTTGAATGAAATTCGTAGTCGTAACTCGAAGCCGAATAAAGCAATTCGTCGCTATTCGTTCTTCCACGAAACCCCAACAAATTTCATCTAAAATCTGCAAGTCGATCTTTCTCAGGAATGAACAATTCTCAAAGATCGTACCGTACCGTATCGAATCGTCGTGCCGAATTGAATGAACCCAACAACCCACAACTGAATCAATTCAATCAATTGAATCCCCTCCAAATCCTCTCTTCTCCTTTCCTATCCTACCCTACCCTATCAAATCCCTCAGGAAAAATTCACTTCTAAATACCTTCTCTTCTCGCACACGTTTTCAAAGTCCAAATCTCAAGACCAAAAACCCTCAAACTTTATCAACAATCATCAAATCAACACCTCATATAATTCGCAACGCGTCTTTCTACAAGACGTACAATAAAGCAACCATTATCGTGTTCCATCGCGTCTTCCTAAAGTGGGTTTCGCGTTTACGGCATTTGCCGTTTGTCCGTCCGTTGGTCCCTGGATTTTCTGTGGCGCACTCACTCTTTTTGATGCGTGTAATTTGACCTCTACTTTATACTACCTAGGGATATTATTGTATAATTTCTTATATGTTTCTATACCTACTATCTAGTACTTCTACAAACCTTGGAATTCCTTTTATCTTCATCCTCATCTCCATTTCCATCTCCATCTCCATAACAATAACACTAACATACCTACTCAGGTACCTCCCGAATTATATCACATTTCTACATCTCTACATCTCTACAAAATATTCATCCACCCATCCACCTCCCAAACCCCTTCCAAACCCCCCTTCCCAAACTCCCAAAATCCCAAAATCCCGTTCCGATCCGCCCAATCTCCATTTCAATCTCCATATCCATATCCATCTCCAGCCACACACCCCTACTCCTCCCTACTCCTTCCCTACCTATTATCTCAAGCCCACCCAACTCTACCTAGATATCGTGTGTACTCAACAAACCAAACCCCTACTTCATACTTCCCTTCCACCCTTCTCTACCACCCTCTACCACCCTCCACCTACTCTCCACCCATAAGCTACCCTACCTCCCCTACCTACCCCATCGTGGCTGTGCTGTACTCACAACACCCTACCCCCCCTCTCCCTTCCCTTCCCATTCCTCTCAATAGATTCGGAAATTACCAAAAACCCCAAAAACCCAAAACAAAATTACCTCCAAAACAAAACCTCCGAACCCAATAACCTAAAACATCGTCATATCATGACATCTGCCATCGTAGACGGGCACTCACTCGCTGATGACTAATATGATTATGATACCTAGGTATGCTAGGTAGGTATGCTATGAATATATCATGATATATTATACTATAACTACCTATGCTATATATGCTATGCTATATTGTCTAGATATATTATAATTATACTATTCTATATATGATATACTATCTATGTTATGCTATTCTATAATTACCTATACTATACTATGATTACCTATGCTATAATTACCTATGTTGTACTATAATTACCTATTCTATACTATGCTACCTATATATGATATTCTATGATTACCTACCTATGCTATTCTATAAATATGACCAACTATAAGCATAAATTTTCTATATAATACTCAATCTATTAATTTACTAATCTATCAATCTATCTATCTATCTATCTATCTATCTATCAATTTATCTATCTATCTACCAATCAACCTATCTACCAACCAATCTACCAACCTACTAACCTAGGTAAATATATAGATCTAATCTAATCTGATTTGATCAACTGTCTACCCATCTACCCATCTCATCCATCTACCCATCTACCCATCTACCCATCTACCCATCTACCCATCTACCTATCTATCCATCTATTCATTGATTTATCTATCTATTTATATACCCACCCATTTATCCATCTATTCATTTGCCTAGATATCTATCTACCCATCTACCTATCTACCCATCTACCCATCTACCCATTTATCCATCTACCCATCTACCCATTTATCCATCTACCCATTTCATCCATTTACTCATCTACCCATCTACATAGGTATCTATCTACCCATCTACCTAGATATTACCAAGCCTACCCTACTTTACCAAGCCTATCCTACTTTACTAAGCCTACCCTACCCAGATATTACAATACATTACAATACATTACAAAACAAGTACCTAGATATATATCCACATCATCGATGAGATTATAGATACATAAATACATTATAAAAACTAAAAATGAAAAGTTAGAAATCCCATTCCACTCTACTCCATTCCAATCCAATTTCAAATCCAACCAGAGAGATAGATCAACATGGACTATCATATCAATCATTCTCGAGGTCACAAGTTGAATAGCATAAGCACAAGCACGAGCATAAGCACCAATTCAATATTCCAGACTCTTTCGTCTTCGTCATTCAGTATACCATTATCTCCTTCTAAGTATATGTGCGTCCAGTGCGTATATGAGTATGCGCCGTCGAGGCCATACCACCCACCCATCCATCCATTCATTCATCCATCATCCCTCCCCCTAATCATGCCTTTCTCCCCGGCCAATCAATCCACTAAATACAATACCACGTTAAAAACGATTGTTCTCCCTTCAATTCTCTTCAATTCCCATCAATTCCATCAATTCCACCCATCAATAACCTCAACAAACAAGCAACGTTGATTAAAGCACCAGATGCCTAATCCAAAACCATCCACTTCCATGTATAAAAATGAAGACTGTATATCAACCACAAATAACCCCAATAAACCAATCCAAATTGATATTGCCATGTAATTCCAAAGTACTCCAATGCTACGCCTTTTGAATGCAGTTGCTTGCCTTGCTCTTTTGCTCCCAAACGAAGTAATGTTATTTTCATCAACATAATATGATGTGATGTGATGTTTGTGACGTGAATTTCGTCGTCTAAAGGTATCTCCTTTTGTGCTCGCAGGTTTCGTGCAGGCTCCTCAATATCGTATATTTTGATCTCATAGAATGCTCCTCCAACCTGTCTCAATCACTATCCGAATGATCTGGGTTGGCAATAAATAAACGACCAGCACCAAGAGTCATGGTTGTAGTTCGTTCATCGACACTTCCTCTTCTCCTTAATTCGTCAGGATTCTTGACACTTTTTTCGCGTGTGATGGTTGATTTAAGCAAGCTGTTACTTGCCAATCTCGCTGCATCATTCGAATTCAAATCCGCAATACCATCTGCTCGTTCTCCGCTACTAATACTTCCTCCTGCACTTCTCGTTCCATCACCGCCTTCAAAATAATTCTTTGCATTTGGATGTTCAGCCGGAACGGGAGTTTCCCCAGCTTCTGCCACATCTGCGAAAGATTCCCGTCTTTCTCTTTCGCTAGGTGGCGTGTGGCCTGAGCTCCATCTGCCAGCTGTCGAACTTGCACCGGATTGTCGTGAATATGTAAGACCCCTCCTAGCACTGCCAACACTACTGCGTCCAGAACCCGTTCTTCGATGATATAAAATCCTGCCGCTATCTCCATCATCATCACTGTCTCCACCTTCCACTTCACTAGCACTTAATCTCATGGGCACACCGACTACACCTCCGACAAGATCTCCCGGACTATATCCTACCAATCCCGCTTTCCCATGATGTCTTATCTTCGCCGTCACTCGATTACTTCCGACCAGGCTATTTGTGCCACCAGTCGATATCCTTCCTTGTAGAGGTCCACCGAGTACTGCAGCCGCCGCTCTTTCCTTGGCCGCTTTTTGTTGAGCGATCAATCGTGGATCTTCATGTTGCGATCTATCACACCACACCGTCGCCTTTTGTTTTCGCATCAGAGCCACATAGCCTTGAGGTTGTAAATTTCCCGATCGTGAAGACGTGGACCGCCTCAAGTCTTGAGAGCCACGATTTGGCACAGGGCCATTCCCACTACTCGCCGTTGTCGAAAAGGTACCCGTCGAAGGCGTTCTCCGGGAAGAGAATCCGCTTATCTGCATATTTCCTGGATAGAGCGTTTGTGGGTTTTGAGGTTGGGGCGGGTAATTGATGGAAGGAAAGGTATTGGAAGAAAGGGTACGAGTTCGACTGTGATTGTTGTATGAAGGAGCAGAAGGAGAAGTTTGGAAACCAGGTGGCATTGGTTTCCTTCGAGGGACATCGGCCATCATATTGATGGGTGAGAAATGGAGACTGCGGGGACAATAATGAGGAATCAATTAGAAGAAGGATTTAATTGGTTCGCAAACAAAACGTAAAGGCTCGTAAGAGGTTCGAATTAATCCAAGTAAGCTGGAGTTGGCTAGAGTGGTATGCTGCGAGGCTATAGACCAAGGAATTGTTTTTTCCTATGAAGCTAAAAAGCGTAGTCCCAAATGGAGGCCTTTAAGAATCGGGATCCCGTATGGATGCGTAAGTGTTCTGGGAGTTGGCGTGAAATTGAATGGTGGTGGTGGTGGTGTATGGATGGTATGGATGGGCTCGGAGCAAGCTTAATTTTTTTTCTCCCCTTAGGTTGGAGTTTGAGTTTGGGGTTGGAAGGGGAGGGGGGTGTGAATGGATGATGGATGGATAGTCGGTCTTTGGGGGGATATTAATATGATGATCAATGTTCCTTCCGCCTGTCTTTCCTCACAATCAAAATACAAAGAAGGAGAGAAAGAAGAAAGAAAGAAAGCAAGTAGGTAAGCAAGTAGGTAAGCAAGTAAGAAGAAGCAGAAGTCGTAAAAGTAGGTGTGTTTTGATACTAGGTAGATACTAGGTAGATATTATCCTACTCTCGATTTTCAATTGAAGAATAAGTAAAGATGCGATGCACCCGGGTGGTATGGTATGGTTTAAAAGGAAAAAAGAGGATGTTAGGATAAAGCGGGAGGACGGGTATAAATTTGAATGTGTGAAGTCAGGGAGGGAGGATTTGAGCGATTTGCGACTTTGAGACTTGGGAGGAATTATTATCGGAAAAGTATTGGGCGGAGGGGGATGGGGGGGGGAGAGGATAAAGTTGTTGTTATTGTTGTTTGATTTACTAGGTAGGTAGGTAGGTAGGTAGTAGGTAGGTAGTAGGTAGGAGATAGGTATATATTATAACTAGGGATGAATATTTATTACCTAGTATGGAGGTAAGGTGGGTGGGTGAGTGAAGTGTGGATTAATAAATGTGAGTTGAAGTGTGATATGAGTGTGAGAGATATGGGTGAATTGAGTGAATTGAGTGAATTGAGTGAACTGAGTAATTGAATTGGAATAATGCGAGTGATGAGTCGGTATACCAGGTACTACTACCTAGTAGGTGATAATGGAGCGACCTACCTAGTTAGTGACACTTCTAGTGAACACTAACACGCTTTGGGTACTTTACTTCTTCGGTGAAAGATAACCCTAGTTAGGCATTTTAAGGTTGTGAGTATACTACCGATATACCGGTGGATTGTGCTGAGGTTGGTGCGTGAGTGTGAGTGTGAGTGTGAGTGTGAGTGTGAGTGTGAGTGTGAGTGTGAGTGCGTGGGTGCGTGGGTGCGTGAGTGTATAGCTGGGTATAGCGGTGTTTTTATGCCTATCTAAGCGGCGTGAAAGGATAAATCTACGTGGGATTTGAGGCGCATAGAGTAACATAACATATATGGATAGTAGAATACCTATGGTAGTAATCTGTAGAGAGATGGAGATGGGATATTAGTGTCATGAGTGATATCCATTCTATTGTATCGCATGTAACAAGCTAATAAAATGGTACAAAATGCACTCACTGCTCAGTGTTCATTGTTCATTATTCATTATTCATTATTCGCTCTTCAGACAGGTGATAGCAACCTTATTGCAGCTTAATACCACAATTATCATTGTCCAAGATCTTTTTCTTGCTCATTTCCTGCTTACTTCCTGGACTCATAATTCTCAATACTTATGACATCCCTACAATCTACATAATACATACCTACCTAGTAGCTATTCTCCCCCTCCAATCCAACATGGACGTTCCTCTACGGGTAATATGATGTACAGTAGATTCGCCATCGTGAGTTCCTTTGAAGATCCCCTCGTTTGGATGCTCGCGAACGATGGCTTCCTCCTCCTCTTCTAGCGCTTCGAGAATTGGATGATTGGAAGGAAGACTCTCATATATTTATGATAGGATTGCAAAGCGGCGTGGATGTCAAAAAGTGCGGTATTGGTACAGAGTAGTTCAGCTACCTACGCTACGCTCAATGATCTAACCTTCAAACTTCAAACTTAAGCATTAGCATTAGCATCTCGATATTCCCGTATCTTACATGGTATGATCCTTCACCATGATCTGATGCACACCAACCCGATCATTGAAGGCCGTAAGTTTCGTCTTAAAAGTGCCTTCTCATGCAAGCGACCGATAGATCAAAATGTGAACTGTGCCTTTGATTTCTTGGCCAGTCTTCCCTCGGTCTAACGTAGATGAATGGTCGTCCATCGTACTAGTATCTTCCTTCAAGAATGGAGTACTAGCCTAAGATTATCTCGCAGCCGTTCCGATATTTGCTGAATGAATGCGTTTTGGGATGGGTTTCGGAACACGTGCGTAACCGTCTACCAATCATACGTTGTCGATGAGTGGTTGACGCCTTTTCGAGGATGTATATGTGTGGAGGAATAATACTCCACAGTTGGATCCAAGCTGGTTGGAGTAAGAGCAATCAGAATAAGGCCGAGGGTTGGAATTTTCCAGTATCAATAAGCAAATGGGTCAATAAATGTGAAGCAATTCAGTTGTGGTCATAATATATGTGTTCAAGCAACAGAGAAGATGGTCGTCACGAATTGCCATGAGTTTGTCAAGTTTACGAGATATTCAACAAGGTATTGACAAAGAATCGAACAATAGAAGGATGATGGATAATAAGTGATGGGTGATAGATAATGGTGTAAGCAATAATCCACGACTATAACAATACCGATACTCAACATTCAAATACGTCTCGTCTATTTTGATCGAATTTGATTACCAGCTATCATCCATCTACTTGATTTCTTGCTTTCCCGCTTGAAAACTACCTCTTTATTTCAGTTCCTATAAAAAAATCCATTTACTAGGTATTCCCTCCGACACCATCCATCTACCTCTTCCAGTCGCATCCCCGCCAAACCTTCCCAACCAAGTTTAATCATCCATTATGCATAAAATTCTATAGTAGAGAAGCTACCTGTGATCATCTCAACCGAACAAAACGTCCCGACACCTTTCCGTTGGTTCGGTATCTATCACTACCTACTACCTACCTAGGTATCGCATTCAGCTGTGGCGGACTTTGCGGCACTTGAGAAATCCCGGGCGGTGGGTTCCTTTCATACCTGTCATCGATATCTGCCACAAAATGTATGTTAGATGGGTATGTGTTAGATATACATGTACGTATACATGTACGTACGGTATCTTCACCGTGCAGTTAATATATATTCATGTGTAATCTACCTCTGTATATTCTTTTCATGTGTGCGAGGTATATTTGTATGTATATCGGAGATCTCCAGATGACTCAAATGTTACACTACTTGAGATATGCAGTTCTCAGCAGCTAATCGGCAGATATCTACTTCTTCACTTTAGTTCAGCTGGAATCAAGCATCCTATGACTTGACGTGAGTAAGCAAGGTTCGTACCAATATCTCCCCCCGGATAGTTTCATTGATTGGTCATCCTACGAATCCTCCGTACTTTGAGCATTATTCGTTAATCATCGGATGGAATAATACCATATCGTATCGTATCTTAGCATCGTTACTCGTATCTCGAAATTTTCAACACTCGAAACTTCCAAAGACGTCACAGTTTTTAGATATCGCCGTATCATGGTACGATTTTGGTGATTGCCAAGACCATGTTCATTATCAACATCTGCTATTGACCGGCATCTCTGCTCTTCTCGCTTTCACGGACCACTTCCACTTCCATTTCCATCTTTCCACATGCAGACTGTTTTTCTGGAGACCACCGCTTTAGGTGAGTGGACGCCGGTATTGGACTGGGGGTGGGTGGAGGAGGGAGGAACTTCCTCTGCCTCTACAGAAGACCGCGCAATTCGTATAGACTTCGCACAATCAACCACCTGTGAAGTTCTTGCGAGAGGTTTCCATTCATCCTATTACATACATACATATCATCGCAGAAACCAGTACATACCATCTCTGTCTTCGCTGTGATATCGATATATAACCGATAGACGTCTTAAAAAATCTCTTTCATTACTAATATTCAATATACACTTCCCCCCGTGTTTCCCCTCCTGTGGCGTGTATGCGGACCTGCACCTAACGGGTCTACACCCCTCCCTCACCTTTCCAGCTCCATCTCAAATCGCATGTTATATTATACCATATACTACTTACTATATAATACAAGGATATCCATCCCATCCATCCCAAATCAAGCTTCCCCCAAACCCCCTAACCCAAGACCGTCCTCCCACCCATCCACCCCATCCCAAACCAATCATCGCACCACGCACACCATCACCACCACGGATTCCCACCCGCTGCAACAACTCCAAAGCAGCATGTTACTTACCAGTTACGCGAGGACTCCCGCATCACAAAGTGCGCGAACACACTTACTTACCCATTCCAGTACCCCTGTTCCCGACCCAGTCGTCCACTTATCGAAAATCCAAGTTTTGAGAGGCGAGAATGCGTGCATTGGTGTTTATGTGATGAGCGCAGCAGGGGTGGGCACCATAATGGAAAGAGTGGAATTGGGAATTTCGATACCGCATGGGTTTTTGAAGGTGGGAAATATCGATATTCGTGAGATTCTTGTGGTATTTTTGGGGGGGGGGGGCTTGGTTTTTTTGTTTTTTTTTCTTATCTTGGAGTGGGTGTTGATGGTGGGTTTGCTGAGGGGTGGGGGTGTGAAGATGTGCTTGGCTTGTATTGTATTGTGCTGAAGAACTAGTTGCTCCGTATTCGATATGGGGATGAGGATGAGGATAGGTTGGGAGAAATATACCTAGTATTATCGCGATGATTTAGAAATATCGAAATTTACAATAAATACCTAACATTATATCTTTCCCCTCTCCAAGTAATATATCAAGATTTAAGGTTACCGAGTCATCATCGGAAGTGATACATACCAATCCCAAGCACGATACCGGTACTCTATACAATAGATATCATTCATATGCACGAAAGACAAGACGAGACACGACGATGCAAGACCAATGTATTTCAATCTGGATCTATCAATCCAATCCTCCCTTCTTAGGGTTAGGGTTACTCCATTCCTCGATATAATTCTTTGCCTTGTTTTATATCCCGATGCATGTCCATATATTGTTACACTTATACTGTATCTATAACTCCCGCTAGTATCAATTAATACCATCTCCCTAACTTCTAGTGTCAAGATGTAACCATACCATACCATACCATACCTACCTATTATCCAAGCTTCTCGGCTTTATAGTGTAGGTATCCCTCAATACGAAAACATCAAAGCTTCACACTACACTACACCCACAGACTGACTATACACCGAAATACTTATCACTCTACTCTACTCTAGGTACCTACCTCCGATACACAAAATACAAAATCGAATATGAAACCGTATGACTTCATTCTTACATCATAGTCACGGACTGCTATTGCACTAAGTATTTTCTCCTCCGTTCATAGTAGATAGTTCACTCACTGATATATGTATGGTAAGATTACAAGCATTCCTCTACAAAGAACTTGAGGCATAGATAGGTAATCTTACATATGGATATGGATATCTGAACGCCCTATAACTACTTAGGTAAAACTAAACTTCACAGGGGAGCTATACTCGCTAGTAGCGAGACTATATCGCGGACTATCTAGCTATTCTGTAGACTGTAATGTACTGGTAGGTACGAGGAGTTGAATAGGTAAGCAATTCAGATTCGTTCATTCGTTCTTTCGCTTCCTTTCTTCCACAGTTTATGTAACTAATATATATATATTTACCTACTCACCTATCTATCTATCTATCACCACATCCCATATCCCATATATATCCATCTATCAAAACCCCATCCTCTAAACCACAACCCCTCCCATCCCCATCCCTTTCCACGCATCAAACACCACACACACAATAGAAAATACAATCGAGCTCACGCTCACTATAAAATACATACCAAAATACCTAGACTAGTAAGTAGCTTGGATAGAACAAAATACTAACTCCTAGCGAACTTTTCTTTCATCGCGTCTTGGCGGGATAGGTACATACTAGAAAGACGTTAGGGAGACGTGCTAGAGATTCAGGCTAGGACTTGTCCGATGGGTTGGTTTGGTTTGGTTTGCGGAGGTATTCGGTCCGTGAGGGTGGGTAGTGGGTAGGTAGTAGATAGTAGTAGGTAGTTTGGGTTTGTAGTGGATTTTTGATTTTTGATTTTTGATTTCTTATAGATGGATGGATATTAGGAATTGGGATTTGCGAATCTTTGCATAGGTTAGGTAGATAGATAGCTAGGTAGGAAATGTTGCTGAGCTAGTAGATACTACAAGCTCTACAATAGGTACCTAGTAAATATATCTTCGTATATAGAGGGAGACGAGACAGGACAGGTTAGAAACATTCGGAGACTAAATACGGAGTATGTACGAAGCTTTTTCGTTTAGGGAATGGATAGGATAAGGTGACCTAAAGTGGGTGGAAATGGAAATGCATGTTGGGGATTAGAATTTATAATTTGTGTATGATAGACTCGGAGGGCCAAGAGATTACTGGGTGGGGAAGGCTTGATGGGTGGTGATATAATTTGTTTATGTGTACGAAGTATATATATACATATATATGGAGATTTGAGCAAAGTACCTACTGGTAAGTAGATATGGAAATATAACTTACCTAACCATATGCATATCAGCAACGCGCGCCCGAGAATTCTCACTTCTTCGGGGAAAGGGATGGCGAGGGCGAGCTGGTATAGCTAAGCCACAGAGTACAGATATCTATCTATCGAAACCAAGAAATTCCCAATGCATGCACTATGATGGACGTCCCGAGAATGGTTCATAATGAGGGGAATGCATGTATGTATGCATGCATGCATCGACGCCATGGATTGGTATAGTGCTCAGAGGCGAATGTAGGTATTGTCAGCCGGTCAGGTGTGTTTTGTTTGTTTGTTTGTATGTATGGATAATGCTTATCAGTACTGCCAATATCAATTCTTGGGGAAATATATTCGTGCTGTGGATGGATGGATGTGTCGTATGAAGAAGACTAATCGTAGATAAGCGGGGAGTATTGTTGTGTATCTACGAGTACGAAACCCCTCATTAGATAGATAGATGGAGAGGGGCTTCCTTTGTGTAACTTTACTAGACACTATTCATATGATAATCATTCATCGCCTTCTCATATTCATCTTAAATTAGCTAGTGTATACAAATCGCACATATTCGGAAGTCATGTTGCATATCTCATGGGTGGGCGGGGATCGGTGGTGAGGGAGGGAGGAGGAACTTCCTTCACTCCTTGTATCTGTATTGCATCTGTATTGCATCTCATATGAGTATTCACATTGCAAATTCATTCATGCGTTGAGATTCGACTTGTCCATTTCAATGGTCAATTTTACTTACTCATCTACCCCTCATCAAACGCCGGAATCGAAACACCAACATCCAACCCCTCACTTGCACAAAAGCCACATTACTATCACATTATCACATCATCACATTCTTATCGATCGCAACCCCTCTCCGAAGATTTGGCACCGGATTGCCATGCTTTGATTCGTTTTCTCAATTACACATTGTGGTGCGCTTCACTTGATGCCGAATCGGCTTCAGCCTCGATGTACATGTTGCATCCTGGCGGCATATGGGTTCATGGATTTGTATGGTGTTCAGCCTTGGCAGGTATTTTTTCATGTGAAACGTAGGTAGTTTATAAATTCTGTGATGTCTTTTGATGGGTTGAGACTCTATGTCATAAAGTTTACTGGTTTTAGTAATTTGATCAATTTTGTAATCAATTCGTTGATCTTTTAAAATCCCTAAATTCGAAGGATCGAGAAAGATTTTTCTATACTTATCGAGTTTTCCCCGTATTCTTCATGGTGTGCTACCATCAAATCCACATGCTTCCAGTGGTTACACTAGGCGCGCGCCCAAGATGACGACCATCCTTCAAACGTCTCATTTTCTTCTCTTCGACGCTTGTTTATCAGTGCGAAAAACGGTTCCAACGTTACATTTCACTAGCTAGGTTAGTTAGTCCACAGTACATCATCGAGCGTCGCCTGAATTTCTTCTTCATCTTAGGGGGTGGCGAGGTTCATATTTTTAATTTCCATTTCGTATTCCATTTGATCTACGTATATCATTTTGACATTCCTGATGGGTCGTCTCGGAGGTTTTCTCTCCAGTTGGTAGGTCTCTTGCCGCTGGACCGGGTTCCTGATAATGGCGTCTCTGCATATAATCATAGGGCTGCGTATAAAATATCTTCCGATGAGGGATCTACACGAGCGCTTTTTCTTGGCGCTCGCTTGCGGTTTCCTGAAACTGAATAATGTTCTTTCTTTTTCGTTTTGGCCCACATCCCATACGATGATAATCTCCTTGCGTCCTGTAGATCTTTCACGATTGTTTCTAGCGGGTGAAAATATGTCTGCCTTGAGTATCATCATCCCCGATTCGTCGATTTACGGATTTGGGCGATACTAGAGATTTAGTTTCGCGCTTGGCTGAGAAGGTTTTACGCTGTGGATTTTGATTCGTTCATGTTGATGGAGGCTTGGTTATTTGCGCGGATATTGCATTGTAAGGTTATCGCGCGGAACTAAATAAATATACTTCGTTGATTACTATGTTGGCTCCCGTTGACCCGTCCCTCTGCGCTTTATTACCTAATATCTATCCAACAAGGTCGTCGACAAGTAAGGCGATTGTATGAACAATATTGTAGTATACGGAGAAGAGTCGCTCGACTCGAGAGTAGTACTCTCGCAGACAGTGTGTTGATATCTTTCTCGCCCCGCAAATACTTATCTCATAGAATCCGATCATCTGCCGAGATCTCTTTCAGCATCTCACATTCCCCATCTCCGCCCCGCTGTCCAGCGTCAAATTCCACGCATCGTGCCTATGACATTCTTCCGCGTGTATATACATCATGTCTGGCATGGAGATGTTCTTCCAGTCTTTTCCTCCTTTGATCATAGCCCGATGTATGCGCACGGAACATTATTCCGCGGAGGATACATCACGGCTCCATAATAATATTTCTCAGCAGAGTGTCAGGATCGGAAAGTCGTGCCGATGTGGACGATGATGTGGATTATGATGTCGTGTCGTGGCAACGCGTCTGTGAGTGAGTGGGGTGGGCTGGTGGCTAGTTCGCGGAACTGGATGTTGAAGTGGAGGTTGCTTGGTTAGCTAGCTGAGGATGTTATTAGGTAAGCATTGATGGGGATGAAGTGAGTTGGGAAAAGGGGGTGCAGGAGAAGCGAGCGGGTTACGGTACACGTGATAATGACAAGGTAGTGAGTGCTTGAATGCTATCAGGATTCCATGTTTGAGGTTTCGTATCTAGTAAGATCCTAGAAATCTGGTAGTATACTTTCTGAAACTGAAACGCTGACGACGAAGATGACAAGTACATGCTTCATTTATGCAACCGTAGAACTAGTGGATTATCAATTCCAGAATATTGGTTGGGATTGAGGGGTATCCCCTGGACTATTCTCGGGTCGCGAAAATGAAGTGCTTAACATATCATATCCACTACATCATATCTCATTGTTTGGGTTGTTAAACACGAAAAACGACTTATCATCTACAAAAATTCTGCTTGTTCATAGGCTATGTGCTTTTCTTTCATTTATCAGTGCTATGTTACTGAATTGCTAGGCTCATGTGTATCCTCGGAATTTTGTGACTTCCTTGTAGTCAAATAACTCATATGCTGCATTTTTGTATTCTCGCAAAGAATACCGGTGATACACATCCCATCTCTATTGTGATATACTTTTCAGTATCTGAATTTTATATGAAACGATGGAAAGGTATCGGAAAGTATTCGGTTTGTAAATTCGACATTACAGTCAAGTCATGACCTATCATATAGCACTATTCGATCTCGCTGGCAAGGCTAAATCCCTCGATAGTTCTATAAATATCACATAATTGAGCTCTTGTATAAGACAATCTAAATAATTCAATATCGCTATCATTTTTGATGTATCAGTTGATACAAAAAAAATCGTAGATCAGTATGATCTGACGGTTATATCACAGCACTAGAAAATGTAAGTTTTATTGACAGGGAAGGTCGATACTACAGGGATAGTGTGTTGTACTTGGAGTAGAAAGGGGTCAGTTTATGATACGCGAAGCGGGTCGGGGGGAAAGGAGTCCATAGTATGAAGTTGCGGGATGATGAAATAGGATTGGACTCTAGAGAAGAGGGGTATGGAAAGTCGCTATGGAAATATGCCATAGCGATCTAGAGATAATTGTATTGTTTTTTCGATACGAAATAGTAGTCTATAGTACAGCTATCACCGAACTGGATGAGGAATGTGAATCATATATCGAGCGTCTATCACATTTTCCAAAATCTCAAGGGAAAACCGAGATCACAATATAGATATTATTATCTCTATGATTGAGTCACTTTCCCCAGGATAATCATAATCATGACCTCGATGCACGAATGTCAAAAGCTTGGTATCTCGCTGGTTCTAAATGAATAATTTATCTTAGAAAGCGCAACATTGGGAGGTCTCGAGACTTGCTCTCGTCTAGTTTGATCTGATGCTAATCCGCGTTTATTTAACTCTTCTCATAGAGGAATTCTGTGGGGTATGAGAAAGTTTCTTCAGTGTAAAGAGTTTCGTAACTTTAAAATTTATGGGATGATTTTGACATCGATTGGGATTAGCTTTGGTAAGGTCTATCTTGAGTGAAGTATAGCTGTGTAATTTTCAGATGGAGAGAATGGGTTGCACAACATGACGATTCGAGAAGCGAGTTTCCATATATAGTGAGATGAATATCTGTTTCTCCTTCCCACTGATCATTTGGATATCGATATTAGTTGATCATAAATTGTAATAACTGAGATTTTTGGGATTGTGTAGACTTGCTAAGCAGAAAATGGAATTGGCAGGAGCAAAAGGTGAATAGATAAGGGAAAGAAGGTATGGAAAGGAATGTATGGTAAACATGATGCCATTTATTCTTGAAAATATATTCAGTTGAATAACAACATGATTACGTGATTACTTGAGATTGAAAATGTGTATGACTACCTACTTCACGTTGAAGTGATATTAATAGCGATTCGGATTCTAAGTCACTGACTTCAGAAATTAAAGCCGAGGACCAAACAGCTGAGATATTGAGAATAGTCTTAGAAGTGAGATATACCTTATTGAGAATGTGAATCCCTAAACTATAATCAAAAATTACTCTCGCCCCAGCTTGGAATAGTGCACTATTCAGCATTTCAATCAAGACAATATAGTCCCTAGTATGAATCTACCTCTCAATCAAAATCGTAAAGACTGTCCTGCTGGTCCCGTGGTTGTGACATTGTCCACCGACAAACCCGGCCTCTTTGATATTGATTGATACAGTAGATGTTCATGGTTTCTGGGTACCGCTCGTGAGGGCGGTATTTCTTTTGATTTTTCCTTTTCTTTTAAACTCAGAGACAGCATGGGGAGAATAGACTTTGAATGAAGAGTTGCAACTTAATTTTTAAGAATGACAAGATTAGATGGTAGTTTATCTTGAGAAGTGTTCTTTTCGAGAAATGGCGGAAAGTTATTTTTGTGGTTAGTTGGGAAGTATTCATCTCCATACATAGGAGAAAATTCAGTTCCCAAACTATATAATTCAAAAAAAAGTACATCAATCATCGACATCAAAGTGAACTGATGGTCCCGTGGCCCCGTGGTAACACGTTATACTGAGAACCCAGAGCCTTTGATGTCGATACCCTTAGAAGCAAACCCACGGGGTTTCTCCGTACTACATCCCACGGGATGGGTATTTCTTTTGCATTTTTTTTCTTCAATTCCTAGATATGAGTCAAAGGTCTTTTGAAAATTCCGAGTTTGTAGTATTTTTTTGGGATGTGAAAGATCTGGGTAGGAACTTGCCGGGCAATCTTGGTGAATACTGTAAGAATCAACGCTCCGTGCGTAGCGAGCCGAAGCGAGGACTGAAAAGATCGCGATGTGAGGGCAATTCCTAAGATTTAAGTGGTAAGCATATTGGAAACAATGATTAAGCAAGTACCGTTGGCATGTGAACAATTCAAAGAAGTGCCTTTATGATAAGTTATGCTCCAGAAGTCCCATCTCCTACAGATCAAAAAGAAAATAAGGCTTCATGTCTCTTTGCGTTAGTGGGGCACACCAAGTTAGATTTGCGTGGCTTTCATAGGGCTGGCAGAAAGAAGATCGATGAAATACTGATGGCCCGTGTATTGGACTTTGCTCAAAGACTTATCATCAAAGAAAAATTGATCACGGCAGTTATTGCTTCGAAAACTAAGGGTATTGTCTCACTTCATATCTTTGAAATACGAAAAGGTAATACCATGCCACATCTAAAGAATTAGATTGCTGAATTTTATCCTCGAAAATTTGCGCCACACGCATCTATTCGCCTCCTTCCCATTCTAATAGACTGAGACGCACGTGCTCAAGCTAGCTCAAAAGTTTTGGTTGTTCAGATCGACCGTCGCAGGTATTAGGCACCAAAACATGGTTACGGGAAAGTAATAGCGATGTTGAAGTGGGTTCTAGGTTGTCCCAATCAAGTATCTCTTCGTTAGGGGTATGGATGTATTGTCGTTCTTGAAATATATGAACCTGTAGGAATGCTGCAAGATCCTCTTTGCAATATCATGAATAACCTGAATTTTGTGCAAAAGACTATCTATCTATATATCGAGACCAAAATGTTGCCCGACTCACTATCTCTGGTGGAATCCTGTTTCTTGCGCCGTAAATCCAAAACTAGGACCCCGTAACCTCCCGTGATATCTATAAATCTACAAAAGAAACAAAAAGGCTCCAAGTAAGCCAATTCAAATCCGCTCACAACCAGCAGTCCAAGTTCTCAGTAATCACTCCACTAGATTTTCCTGTCACCAGAGTGACGCTTACTTTGTCTTGTCTGACGTAGTGTATGTGACGAATTAGATATCGCATCAACAGCTCTTAAGTCGTGATTCATACTCTCCTCTCGTTTTCTCTTCTTAGACAAATCTGTATCACCGTCCTCTCTACTACTCTCTCCTGCATCTATCGCAATCTCTGGTGAAGGGCTTGGAAGTAATCGCCGTGGTTTGGGTATATAATCACCACTATCTTCAGATGAAATTGTTAATTCTTGTTGTATCGTGGGTGTTACAGGTGTGATTGGTGAGAATTGTACACCATCCACATTTTGAATCGATGATTTGTTTCGATTCCTTTCGTGGTTCTGTCCAATTACATGGCTGACAACATCACGGAATCGTTTCTTGGTCGAACTAGAAGTATTGATCCCATCCCAAAGGACCGTGGATGCCACAAAGTCTCCTCCACTTATAAGATTAGTCAGATCCTTTGCAAGTTCTCTAATTATCTTGTTGGTGATTCGACCATTGAAGACAAATCGAAGATTTAACGTCTCTTTTATCTCATCTGTCTGTCCAGTGCTGTTCTCTCCTCGGACTCCAGATTTTGATTGTTGGTCGAGAGGAACTAGGACAATTTTTCTCAAGGATCCTATTGGGCCTCGCTCTGACAATCTTGGCGCCTGAGTCTCTGGAAAATTGGGCGCTCGGTAAATCTTTCGAATCAGTTCTTGCGTACTGAAACGCTTCCCGGGCTTGGAGCGCACCAATTCTTTCAAGGCCCATATGAGGGCAGCGGTAAATGATTTAGGACCTGGCTTTCTAGTAGTTGAATTCTGAGAAGTTGCAGCCATGTATTCAAATGCTCTTCTGGTGAAGTCAGAGCCACGAACATTGCGATCCATTTCGCCGGCATTGCAGCAGTCAAATATGACTAAAACGTCACTTTTAGTGTTTTGTATATTATGTTCAGCGGAGCTCCAGACAATTTCGTGTAACTCATTCTCCTCATCTGGCTGAGTTGTTGATCTAGTCGCGTATCAGAAATATCCATATCTGGGGTAAGCTTTCCAAATCTTACGGAGTTAAAGCCAATCCATCTCCATCGTCGCTAAGTTTGCCATGCCCGGCATAGTAGACAATGAGAAGAGTGTTTGGATCATCATGATCCGCAACGAACTGGGCAAGATACAGGTTTATTTGAACTTGCGGGTGTTTTCTCGGATTCTGCTGTAGAATCTTTTGTGTGGTTTTATATCTGAAAATATCACGAAATACGTTCTCGAGATCCGCAACCTGCTAAAGTTAGCATCGTTGAAAAAATAATCCCTGCTGATAAGTTATTACCTCCTGCTCTACATGCAGGTCATCGTCTTTACGATCCCATGACAACAAAAGGACATGTACTTCGCGGTATGCGACCGAGGCATTCTTTGCGCTCATATGCTCATCGAAAATCGCCTTGAATTTGGAATCATTTGATGCCTCTTTGTCTTGGTAGTCTGCTGGGGGAATAATGATGGTTGCAGCTGTAGTTCTTCTACTATCATTATCAGGTTTCAAAACAGAATTTGATTTGCTGGAGGCCATCCCGTAGTTTAGACACCGCGGGGAAATTTTTAACGAATTCTGGTAGCTTTGTAAAATAGATCTTTTCTCGTTGGAGTTTTGCAACGAACCAGCGGGGTACTCCCAAGAATTGCCACTTATGTATGAGTTCTCAATTTAATTGCGTCAATAGCTGGATGCGCAGAAAATGAGAGATGATGTGGCTGAGCAGATTGAAGATAAGCCCCACTGTGAATCCTTCGTTTCTTTGGTCAATCTATCGGTGACCACACTGGTCGTAAGCGTATGACTGCTTGTAATCCATGTCATTATGCAGATAATATCAGATCGAGGCTCTGCAGAGCTTGAAAAAAGTTGATTTAAAGCAGTCTTCGTAAGGCTTTCCTCTGGGCAAATTCAATTCTCTTCAAGTCAAACCCTCGTAATTATCATTTTCATTACATACCACCCGAAAAGAACAATCCATCAAATCTGCCTCACGCAATGTCGGAAATACTGTCAATTGAGACAGAGATTACAGTGAGTTCACAGCTTACAGAAGATAAATTACCAGTCTTACTGATTTACAAAAGCGACCCCAGACACCTGAGGACCGTTCAACTTATACAGAGTCTAAGAATCCCTCGGATGTCAGTATTCTCTCGAATCCCATTTCGATTGATGATTCTGATCATCAAGCTAGTCGATGGTGTTGTTCAATGTGGAGGATAGTGCTTGGTTGAGCATTCCAAGGAAAGGGAATTTTGAATTCAAAATCTTTGCAAGAAAGCAAGAGAAGGGAAAATTCGTGTATCAAGTCAAGGACCCAAAGACTGGGGTTCTGTACAAGGAAGGTGAATGGGTCAAACAGGAAAGGCTTAGTTCAGCTTGATTATGCGGCTTACGGCTTATGGTGGTGTTGGGATTCTATTGGTGGTACATGACAGGCTATACTTGCATAAGCTCTTATGCAACCCGCCATTTGTAGTCATGTATCTTGGCTGAGTGCTTCTCGCAGGCATTACCATCGCCCATCTTTTGAAAATGAGAGAAATGGTACAGATTGCGTTGTCAAAGCCCCTTGCCTCACGCCTCACTTCAATTGAAACGTCGATATAAACTACATTATTCCGTTCAGCAGATGTTCGCATTCTCCTCCTTACTTCAGCAAAACCTCAAAAAGATGACTTCAAACACGTTACCATTATTCAACTCCCCATGTACTTCACCCACCATTTCTACTAAATTCTCTGAAGGAAGCACTTTTGTAACAAATTCTTCTACTCCTACGACCAGAAAACTTTCCAAATATCGAGAATCGCTTGCTCAATGGCGCCCTTGGCAAACGTCAAAACCTACTACTAATGAAGAATCGCGAAAACCCCATGTGAGAAGTCGTAAGTTTGTGTAACAAAAATAAACATTGAATTCATTGGCCAATAACTTCTTTCATAGTATCGGAACACCAAAAAAGCTACCGGTCTTTAAGTATATTTCTGGACAGCGATGAAAACTTCAAAATCTATCGACGCTTCGGATATCTTCATTCCCGTTTACTTCTCCGTAAACAGGATGAGATTCGTCGACTTGAAATGGAGCTAGACGAACTTGATGACCTCGATGAAGCAGAAGACGCACCCGATAAACGGCGGGCGCGATCTAGAAATGCAGATATAGCAGCTGAGAGAAAGGAGCTCGCTGAAGATCCAACTCTTCGGACGAGGACTATAGTCCTAGACGAGATAGAAGCAAAGTTAGCTGCTTATGGTGAGCATTCCCAATTGACCACAATCAAAATTTATGCACGAACTTATGTATCTTAGATGAGCTACTACTCCGGTCTCAGCATTTGAATGCCATGAACCGTCCTGCTGATAGCGATTATCGAAGCGTTGAGCGATACATTTTTGACAAAAAACCTCTCGTTGACGAGGAACAAGGATTTATATACGAAAAAAATGACCTCATCACCTTGCGTGAGGGAAGAGAGGGAGCATATCTCGATACCATGACAGAAAGGTTCCTCCAGATCTTTCATTGTGCATTCTTACAAGTACAATACTAACGTTCTTTCTATCATAAATGCATGGGCTAACAAATGATAGTCAATTTTTTGCACCCCAGAAGACCGAGAAAAGACAACAGATCCAAATCTCCATTTCTATAGCAAGTCCCGAAAAAACACATTCGTAACAAGTCTTCTCGTACTCGTGTTACTCCTTCTCCTCATTCTCCCAGTATTCCTCTTGTACCGGCTCACCGAGCATCATAACCTGGATATCACATATACAATTAGTATTGGTGTACTACTCATTTTCACACTTCTATTTTCTGCTGTTCTGTCACTTTTTACTCAGGCCAAAAGGCACGAGATATTTGGCGCCGCTGCTGGGTGAGTTTACCTTGCTGATCTATTCGAAACCAGTCTTAGTGAAAATAAGCTGACCAAACTAGATATTGTGCCGTATTGGTAGTATTTATTAGTAATATTCCGAACGCTAATTGATAATCGAGCTTTCGTTCGCTCCAAGTCACTGGACTGTATTATTTATGTTTGTGAAAGAAGAATGGGAAAAGCATTAATCATCACTGGAGGGTGTCAAAATTTTTACGGCCGACTTATTTAAATTTCAAATAGATACTGAACTCAATTCTTGCTCCATCTTTTTCAATCAGGACGTTACTCTTCCATGTACTTCAACTAAAAGGCTCCTTGTCCACATTGTTTAATTCCCTCCATTTCTCTCAACCACCCCACTCTCCCCTCTGTAAACTGTTCTACCCCGGGTCTCAACTTCGTCTCATGGAGATGAAAATCATCCACAGTTCCAATCCTCAAAATACTCATGTTTGGAAACCTCGAGCCAACACGATACATGAGCGTACCACAAGTTCCGCAGAAGTGATTGGCCATTGTCGCCTTGGTCGCAATGGTCTTGGATTGACTGAAGACTTTCAGATTCTCGCGACCACGAAGGTGTTTCAAGTGAGAGTCAGCGATAGTGAAGTTAGATGCGAACATCGAGGCCGTAATTTTGCGACAGTCGTGGCAGTGGCAGACGAATGTATTGACTAGGCCAGGACCTTGGGTTGGCTGCCGGGTAGAGTTAGTGTCAAAGTATTGGATCTAGTGTTTTGATTTTAGACTTACGAATGCAAGTTGGACAGCACCACAGAAACATGTTGCCGTTGCTTCATCTCCGTTAGACCACCCGTCGTTTGCTCCGCCGGCGAGGGGGAAGTAAGGCTTGGATTTGTCTGTAGCGGTGGTATCGGCCATTGCTATCAATTGTTTGAATTTCTTTGGTTTTGATGGTGAGGAATATCGATGATTAAGAAGAGAGTAAATGCGATGATGAGCTGAATGCTTTAGGAATTGAGTGTCAACAGGCTGTTTATATAGACAATTCGTCGTGGTAGATATCGACGAATAGTCCGTGCGCTCGCTGTTCCTAGATTATTAAGCTTACTGTCTCGCTACCGGAATAGGAGATGGGGATAACCGCATTAGGAAAATGCCATTGAAAGGCATGATCAAAGCGTCATAAGCACAACAATCAAGATGCGATATCTGAATAAGCAAAAAATCTTAATGCCAGAACCAGGATTAAAAGCTTTTTGGCAATGAAAATTTAGATGAACTCGATGAGCGAGGAAGAAAGTTGCCAGTGAGATGTATGCTATCATTGCTAGCATCGAATTGTTTGAATAATTTGATCGCCATTAAAATTGGATTTTCAGTCTGGAAGATAAGCATAGCTGAGTTAGATCTTTTTTCGACGCTCTGCCTTACACATTTAAGAATGCACGTGCATTCATTGCGATATTTCCTTGGCACACGGCAATGGCACTAATCCTCTAATAATTTATGAGGCTCGAAGTAATCTGTTACACCAACAATATACGGTGGTCCACAATCCTAATATCGGCTGCCTTGGGTCAGTCACACCGCGACTTTGTGTTACACTAATTTGCAAACGCGCAAAGGGTCCAAAGAAAAAGAAACACAAAGCCATAGTTCACCAAGTCTTCTCAAGTCAGTACTCATTGGGCAACGCTTGGGGCCTGATACTGTTACACAAGTGACTGTCGTCCACTAGATGAAGTCTACAGGCAGAGTTAGACTTATGGATGGGATTTCATTTGCACAAATTTATCACTGTCTGTCATATCATTCCAGTTACTTCGAAAGATAATCTAAAGACAGAACATCATCACGACGCCATTACTAGGCAAAATGTGCAAAGTCTCATCTATTATCTTGCAATCGGCTGGTTGTTTGCTTCTCTTAAGTGGTGAGCTTGCACACAAATGGACAAAATGGACCTACCAACTTTGCAGTATGTCTCAAGACGGTAGACTCTGCGGCAACGAAGAAAACCTTAACAGTCTGGGAGACGATTACGGGTATCGATCGGGCTCTTGTCTCGTCTGCTACAATGAACAAAGAGCGAGGTCTACTTACGAAGCAGCATTAGCTGCTGCTCAGAATCAATACAATTTGGTAGTTAATGCTGCATGGAGCAAAAAACTTGAGGAAGAGCAAGAAGCCTGTTACACGATAGACACGGTAATTCTGACTACCTGAAATGGATTTAGCTGTACTGATCAAGTGTCGATGCTAGATTCCATTCATTGAAAGAAAGAAGCGACTCCGCTACCACCACTACCGCTCTGGTCGCTTCTACCCGAACATGCTACACTGATGAGCTTATTGGTGTATTCCATGGGGGTAGATTGATTCGACTCTTTCTGTTCAATATAGGTTGCAACTCAATTTATCAACTCAGCCTTGGCAACTTTCTTTGAATGGGAGATAAATGGTTATGCATTTGGTTCAACGCCTCGTGAGTTTGGATATTGAGAGCAGTATGGCGATACTAAAGATATGTATTAGCCATAAAAGCTCAACTTGCTATTAGTCCGCGTTGTAGCTTAGCAATGAGAAACAGCTGACATTCGGGCGCACCGAATCTCTTATGAATATTATTTGTGTGACTTAGAGAATCTTTCATGCTGACAACTTTGATTCTGGCTAGACTATTCGTGGGAAGCCTGGCTCTTCAAGAGTTTCCTTGTGCTTCGCCTGTGTTTTCTCTTCGTTTGCGTTAATCACGAGAAAAGATAATTAAGGCGAAGCGTGCATGAGAATTCCACAGGAAAAATACTTCCAGAGATAGAGACTTGCTGAAGCAAGTAGTTCTTTTAAGTTGTACTTGGAGCATACATATCTGACTTGATAAAGTGTTCAGACATTTATCTCCCCTATTCTAGAGCCCGCGAAGTCACATAGTTTGGCTTTTTGGCATGTACTTATCTCAATGTGATCTTTTGTGGAAACTCTCTGGAAGTGAATACAGACAGACCGTATTGCATAGTGACTCAGACCTTTCAAGGCTCTCTTTTGAGAGCATTAATTGACCTACGGTCCTAAAACTTTATTCCACTATCATCTGTATCGCTCTTCCGGTCAATTTAGCAATTTATGTTCTTCTGTGTTATCGAATGTATTGCATATATGCGTGTTAGATGATTTTTCTTGATATTCCAGCTCCAGCCAATGTACTCTTGCCTACCCAACTAGAGTTCTGCTCTGTTGTCTTCGTTGGATAACGCATATACCATTGCATTGTGAATAGTTCTACTCACTCCGCATAGTATAGTTTCAGATTTGATTTTAGCTATAAGGCTCTTGGTCGCTGCAGAGCTCAAAGAGATTCGTTCTTCATGTAGTACGATTTACAATCAGCTTTGCGATCCCAACAAAAACTTCCTCTCATAGAGTCATCACATCGTTATACTTTTGTTTTCTTGCGCATCCAATTATATAATCGCGCCAACCATGTAATGATAGTGAATATTTCATGAAAAATTTCGAAGCGCGGATTCATGTAGCTAGTTTTCTTCGCATAATACGCATGACCAAATAGTCATGTCTAAGAGGAAAACATTATACGGCCAGTATGAGAAGTTGTTCATTATTGCCCCAACTTTAGGCCAAAACTATGATTTATTCTCTGCTCAATGACACCATTTGACATAAAACGCTATTGTTCATTGTCTCCCAGAGCTTTCGCATTACATTGAATCTAGCAAACCATTATCATGTAAACCTGAAACTTATGTTATTTCTGATACTGGGTAAATATAGAAATAGGTTATACAGCAGTCTGCTTCTTGCTTTATGGGCATTTCATAAAGATATATTACTGTAAAGAATATCATGGTATCAAATCTTATTATAAGATTATAGCAAAAAGATACACCATGTAATACATCTCGACTACTTATTCTTCTTCGTATCTCAATATTGATCCGACTTGTTAGCTTCACCTTGTTCGAGCTTTCTTTATTCACCGCCCATCCACAATAATTTTTGGGAAATTCACTATACTGCTATCACCTGGTTCACAAAAGAACTTATTGAAAATGTTTTGTAAATAAGTAATATTCATTCAAGCCCTCGGCTATAAAGTATCTCCCACACTTTGATGCTCGAGCTTTCATACAATAAAGCAACTTAGAGTTTCAATAGCTTAGCTGTTGGTCTGCATCTCGTCCTTTCCTGCACTTATTCCTTCTTGCTGGATCCAAACCAGAAATTTTTAGTTAATCCATCAAATCCAACAAATCAACAATGCCACCACTATCAGATAGTTCTCCCTCCCCAAACAACTCCATCGAGATTGTTACTCGGACCATTAACGAATTCATGGACAAATTGCAACTGACTTGGGCTATCAATGCTGCAAAGGGACTTGTCGGTGGGTAACCCATTCCACGAGCAACTTTTCTTTCCATTACCTAAACACTGCTCGTTTATTCGCTTTACATAACTAACAACTTCAAGAAGTCAGGCCTGAGTCTCTGCTCTGCAGGGAAATAGAGCTCGCACTCCTCCGTGTTATCGGTCAAACCGTCTCCCCCGACAAAGTTTATCTTCGAATCGGCAATGAATTAAACCTTTTCAATCGACCTGCTTATCGCGCAGCTAATCCTCTCTTCCACACTATCTTGCTCTGCTGCTATCAAATGATGCAAGGATGGGCCGATGAAGGATGGTTTGAGAGTCTTCCAACGATCGAACAGAGTTTGCGGGATGTAGCTCATCTTGATGCGAGAAGACTTGCTGGTGCAACTGGTATGCGGGTTGATCATTCCTTCTTGGTCTGGAAGTGCGCTGTGTACACTTGCTAACTCCTCTTCAGGGCTGTCGACGCAGAGGGATTTTGAGGTTTATCGAAGTTTAGAAAATACAATGTATACTGATCATCGTTTGAGAATGCGTGTTGATACCCAAGTTGAGATGCTAGAGGGGATGATTGCAAGGATGAAGGCTGCGGAAAGCAATCATGATCATAATGATGAAGCTGAGATGGGGATTCGAGGAGATAATGATCGAGTATAATGTTACTTGGATATCACCATCGTACTGATATGAGACCTGGAAAAAGACTTTGGACCCTATACCTGTTTTGTCGATTAGCTCTTCCGCGGCTTACAGAAGGAAAAGATATGTTCATAGGCACCATGATACATCTTAGGCGATATTTTGCATCGATCAGAAATGACGTTCGATGCACGGTGCTCTGCCGAACATTAGACTAGACTGCGGATATAACCAATCATATTACAATATCCCAGATTACTAATTGAGAAACACAATACCACCAGTGGATGCACAAACTGACGTGACACTAAAGAAATAGACTTGTGAATATCTCCCGTTATATCAAATCGTTGATCTTGAGAAATGATTGCAATAATTCATTAGATACAAAACGAACAATTGCAGAATGAATTTATTAGAATTTTCGAAGATTTAAAAGTGTGCTGTCAGCTCATGCACCCACTGGTGTACCAGATATCACAATCAGGCTCAAAGAAGAAGACTTGAATGTCAAAACCGCAATTATCCAACAGACTTATTCAATTATAAGAACTTCTGTTCACAAAAGGAAAAGTCCCAGCAAAAATCTAACAGCATCGATAACATTCAATGAAGAATCAGAAGAAACCATGCCCCGATCTGCAATCTGAAAGCTTATTCTAAAGCTAACATCCTTATCCCTTATCCAGACATGCAACATATCCCAGTATTCCCTCATAAACAACACTAAAACTATGCCATCCAATCAAGCAAACTCTCAAAGCATAGCTCAAGGCATCTAGAACATCATGCTAGAACCAGATATCTTTATCTTCTATCAAAATATGCAATATATTCCAATCTCCCTTCTGAAAAAAAACTAAGACTGTGCTAACCAATTAAGCGAACTTATGAGGTGGGATGTAGCTCAAGGCCCGGGGCTTCTAGATCATCACTGTAAAGTCAAATACTCTTATCACATATCCAGATCTGCAGAAATCTCATGTGTACCACCCTAGAGTTATTAGAATCGTACTATTACTTCAAGAAAGGTTTGATTATAGAACACACTGGGAGTTTACCGTAATGTCATGTGCGCAGCAGCTTCCGGAGAATCAGTCACTGTAGTAGCGTTGACAGCAAATTCATATGTGTTCCCACTAACGTCGGCTTCGACTCTCAATTTAATCATTTAGAACCTGTTAGCCACGATTGGCCGTTCATCTTACTATGCTACACTACCATCAGTTTAGACGAACTTACTGGATTCGTTGAAGATGAGAGACATCATCGTTCACATCCCTTGAGTTCGAGAATTCTTTGTGGACTGGCGGAGTATTTTTCTTCTCCAGGACTTCGATGCTCAGATTGTAAGATTGTAGCGTCGACCTATACATGGTAGATATGTAGTGCAAGTACTTATGGTGAATGACGACGAGTCATTATACCACGAATCGATTTTGAGACATTCTTCCGAGAGAGTGTATCTAGCGGACTACATCTTAGGACTTAATGTAGAGATCTTGATATCCAGGGGCTATCCAATAACTTAGTAACGCTGGAAACTATCAACATCGTAGCCCTAGCTTCCTACCAGAGCCTGTCAGAAAGAATCTTCCAAGACCCCTTATCTATCTCAAACAAGCTATTGACATGCAGAATCATCGAAAGGAGAATAGGATGCAAAGAAGCGGAGTTTTTGAAGGTATTCTAGGTTTGATTTGTTATTATGCTTTTTGGTTTCGTCGGAAACGGCCATTTATCCCGTTACGTGAGCCGGATAAATCTATTGAGCGCCGACTATCTCATCAATGCTAACGCAAGTTCAATGGTTTTTCTAAATTAAGCCATCCAAATGCCAGCACTATCCACGTCTGATCATTAACACAGGACGAGACAGGCCTAACTAGCCGTCATGAGCCTCTTTCGTAATATTGATTCTTCAGACCCCTCACCGTCTCATTTCTCTCCGGCTGCGCTCCCACCAATCCCCAACTCCTTGACCTTATCAACTAGTCCTTCTCCCTCCGCAACTTCCACAACTTCCACTCCCTCTTCGCCCTCTCCGCTCTCGCCCTCATCCCCCGCAATTCCCTCCTCCAATCCTTCACCTCCCTCTTTCAAAACCCATTCCACGACTTCGGTCTTATCCGCCAATTCTGCTTCGTAGACTGCGTCATGCCCCTTCTGATTCTGGATGGTTGGATCTGCTCCATTTTCTATTAAAACTTTGACTGCTTCTAAATGTCCATTCAGGGCTGCCCAATGTAAAGGTGTGTTTCCAGAGGCGTTTTGGGTGTTGAGTATTTTGAGCATTTGGGGGGTTTGAGGAGAGGGATTAGAGAGGTGTTTTGCGAGGAGGGTGAGAAGTTCTGTTTGGGAGTTAGTTTGATATGAAGTCCAATCTCGGGAGGAGGCAGATTGCGACTGGATAAACAGGGGAATTACCGTGGTGACCATTGGCGGCAGACATATGTAACACGCCATTTCCACTCTCACTGTCTCTTGCACTCTCCAACAATTCAGTTACTGAACATCCCTCCCTTTTGCATAATTCCTCTCTTAAAGTCTCGAACTCGTCTTTCTCCCCGACCCGAGCAAAATAAATCAAATCATCGATTTCGTCTTCTGAAAATTTGGGTGCCATTTTTTGTAAATATTTCTTAATGGTATGATTAACTTTCGTGTCTATAACGATTTCCGCTCCGTATTCGTGATATTTCTTCCTTGAGAGTATAAGTAAACTTTTGCAAAAGACAATGAGGGGTCAATCCAAGCGGCCGCATCAACATCGAAAAAATTAATTTTCGACATGTGGTCGGCCAAAGAATAATCCGATGAATCTGGGGGCGCTTATCGCGCCTTATCATGATCCCTGCGCATAACTCTAATTATTACACGTGCCAGCCCCTGATACGCATCCCTGAAAGACATCTCACCGATGTTAGATTCACTCATCTTTCCTTCCAAACCTCATTTGCATTGATTCATTTCCTTTTCTTTTCCTTCAACTTTTCTTTTTTTCGTTTATCCCTTTTAAACTCACATCTGAATCTCCTTCTCTCTTCTCTTTCTTCGTTTTTTGTTAAAAAATTGGAAAAATCATCGAATTAGTAAGGTCAATAGGAAAGAGTCTCAACCATGCCTCGACCACTTCTTAATGCCTTCGACTCAAGCGAACCACTTCTCCGAACTACCAATGCTGCCAACGCTGCACGTAGACACATTACGGGATTTTGGGAAGGATTTGTCGATTTTGCTTTCAATGATAATGTGCTTCATGTTGCTATTGGTTTGATGTACGTTTCTCTCCTCGGCCATTCCTGCATTCACGACCTTCTCCATTCCTTACACGTGACACACTTCCTCACACAACCGCTTACAAAAGCAGAATTGCGCAATCCTTCACAGCTCTTATAACCTCACTTGTCTCTTCTGTTCTCCTCCCACCACTTTCTCTCCTCCCTTTCCTAAACAAGAACCTTGAAGAGAAATTTGCGGTTCTGAGGCCCGGTCCTCATTATGATGGTATGCTTCATAACCACACTGAGATCGGTGATGGAATTGGAGAGGGAGTGGAAGGAAACGCAACTATGGCTGTGAATATGGGAATGGAATTTCTGTATGGAGCAGGCTATAATACCTTGAAGCAGGCGATAGACGACGGGGCTATTGTTTTAGCTTGGGGGTAGGTTTATGGTTTCTTTATATTCTCCTTTCTTAGCGCCTTCTTGTCTCATTTCATTATCTTCATGTTCCTTCTATTTTTTCTATCCCCAATATTACCTCTTCCCCTTTTTCTCCAGACTCGCAATGAAGTAACAAACTAACAACCTCCCAAGTTCCTTCCTGAATAAAGTGATAAACTTCATAGGCGTTGGTCTCGCTCTCTACGGTATAGCAGGTCTCTACCAATATTTCAGTCAAGACAACGCTATTATCAAACACACCGTCCGTTGTAAATATTGTCGCAAGAAGATTTTCGAGAAGGTGTGTCATTTCCTCATTACTTTTCTCCCCTTTCCTTTTCCTTCTATTTTTCTTCAGCCCCTTGAACAATTTAAACCTGCTCACAATTGTAAACCCCAGGCACAACGCTGCGTATTCTGCACCTCGTGGCAAGATGGCCGCGAAGATCTTCGTCCCGCTGCAGCTACTATCGGATAATTTCTCTTCTCATGCTTCTCAATTCTCCTCCCATTATCTTTTTGCTCCTATAACCTACTCTCTCCTGCGCTCTAGAACTTCGGCGCAATCTCCATACACCGTGTACACAATTGACTACGCGACTATACGATTACACGACTTTACGCCTACATGCATTAAAATCCCCAACGGAATCAATACATTACACCAACAATCAGAATGAAAATGAAATGACATCAAAATCCGACACACAATACCACAATATAGGCAAAGCAAGGCTTTGCAATCTTATATATGTATACATATACCTACTTACACAATTACATATATGTATACAAACAGCACACAATACATACTCAATTCAGCGAGGAGTTCAGGAAGACAAATTGACCACAGCCACAAACCACGGTGTTAATCAAAGGTACTTTCTAGGAGCGATGGCGTTCACGAATTTGAATTTCAATTTCTTTCGTTTCTGGAGTTTGAAGTTTGAAGTTTGGGTTTTAACTTTAAATTTGGCTTTGAGATTGATTCAGTTTGGGTAGATTTCATTTGGTTTACCGATGTTCGTTCGTTTGTTTGTTCAAACTTCATAGCGAGGAGTTTTATTTGCTTTCTGTGGGATCCTTGATTTGAAAATTGTACTTCTGAGTTTGGATGGAAGAAGAAGAGAAGATAGATAAAGAATGACAATGGAAATGTCTAGATTTTAGTTTCAAGTTCAGGGTAATATGATGATGGGAATGAACTGTCATGGCATATTGTACTCATATTTCGCAAATGATATCAAAGTGTTGAGTCGAGATATTTCATGACAGTTATCTCACTAGGGTAGTTTTATCACTCAAGAGAACTTGATGATTTTCAGATCGTGCAAGTGGATATCAATTCAATTCGATTCATCAATTCCTATCCTCATCTTAATCCTAAATCCTCCCTGTAAATCACGACCATTCTTCATCAGTGTTAAATGACAACTACAATTCCGTCTTCCCACCCTCCACAAACTCCACTTCCCAATCCTCTCCGATAGCTACCTTTGGCGCTCTAACCGACGCCCAAGCAGCTTTGCTTCCTTCCCCAGCATGGTACATGATCTCAGCCGTTGTGCTGCCCACCTTTACACTCTTCAATCCACTCCACTCCTTTGGCGCACCAACAACAATAATCTTCTCCACGCCTACTTTCTTCATACTCTTCAGATATTTATCGGTCAACTTGCCCTTTGTTCCGATATCCTTACTGCTCAATACCCCATTTTCAAAGGAGAAAGAACGATGAATGTAGGCCCCAGATTGATAATCAAACGTCTCACCATCATCCACATATAATTCTCCGGTTGCCTTTCCTTCTTTATTGAGGACGAGAACAAGAGTATATGGATCCCATCTCATAAGGCCCGAACTTCTGCGGGGACGATCTTTGCGAGGGATGATATGACCACCTTGCATAAGTAGAGGGATTTTCTCGAGAGGAGCTGCAATTGTAGTTTTCCCCGCGCCGCTATAGATGGTATAGTCGAAGTAATCGTAGTAAACTTCACTGTCAGGGATATAGATATCGACGCTATCGGCACCTTCAGTGACGACTGGCTTAGCCAGTAAACCGGTACTACCGACGAAAAATTGATCATCGATTGCGAATCCGGATTCGTCTTCTGGATATTCGAAGTAGTGTGGTCTGATGATGGGTGTTCCGTCTGTACTGGCTTCATGGAATGCGGTGTACCAGGCAGGGAGAAGAGAATAACGGAGACGGAGAGCTTGGGTTATAATATCCGTGTATGGATCACCGATGAGATATGGTTCACGTCTTCTAGTATCGATATGTGCATGTCCACGGAAGAAGGGGTAGAAAGCACCAGCTTGATACCAACGAGTAAGAAGATCCTTTTCAGGGTTACCGAAAAATCCACCAACATCTGCACCAGCAAATGGGAAACCTGCAATACCATTGTTAAGAATCATAGGGAACGCAGCTGCGAGATGATCCCAGCTAGCTTGGTTATCACCAGTCCACATAGCTCCCATACGTTGACTTCCGGCGTAGAAAGAACGAGTGAGAATGAACGGACGGCGAAGTTCACCCTTCTTGCGCTCGACCATTGCTTCATAAGTTGCGTTGACGAAGGTCAAACCGTTGACATTATGAACATCACGGTGCTCCCAGTTTCCGAAATGCAAATTATCTTTGGGCATTGTTGTTTCAGGTCCATTGAAAACCGATGGCTCATTCATATCGTTCCAAAGGAAGAGATTAGGTGTATCAAAAGCAGCCGTCTTGAAGAGAGTTTTCCACCATTTGATTGCTGCAGGATTGAATGCGTCAACCCAGTGGGAAGATCCTGGCCAACACCAACCTTCATAGATACTGCCCTCCTTATTGTGAACAGCCAAATCCTTACTCTTTAATTCATCAACAACCTTGTAATTTGCTTCATTCTTGATGTGAGGGTCTATGATTGCAACAAGCTTTCGATCGGATTTATCCAAGTGCGACAACATGTCGACGTGGTTTCCGAAAGTGTGAGGATCCCAAGTGAAATACTTCTTTCCATCAGTATACTCGATGTCAAGCCAGATGACATCATATGGGATTTGGAATTTATCGAACTTTCTGTCAACATCCTTCACATCCTCATCTGTAACATAGTTCCATCGACATTGGTGGTAAGCAATGGCAAATTCTTGAGGAAGCTGTGTGAAGCCTGTAAGCTCTCCATATGCTTTTGTAACATCCTTTGGTGTTGGTCCAAGGAAGACAAATACATCGATTAAACCACTCTCCGAGAACCAATGAGTTTTTGTATCAGTTTTTCCACTTAAAGGATTGATGGATGCTTTCTCCTTGATAATATCAATCCAAGTCTCGGCTGCGTTCAGCCAAAAGACACCAACAGTTGACGCTGAACGATGTGCTTGCATGAAAGGAATGGCTCCGTATAGAGTCATTTCACTATCCATGATATACTCGAAAACATCAGCGTTGTATAAACGATAAGGATCTTTATAATTGCCCTCTCCACCTCGGGTTTGCTTCAATGACAAAGGACCAGCATGTTCTGGGATACCAAAGACATGTTCATATCCGGGAAAGGTAATATCAAGAGAAACACTCTCAGGACCCTTAGGTTTTGAGTCGGTATTTCCACCGAAAGATTCATCCCACCAGGTCGACTCATCTTCGCCGGTTTGAACTTCGGCTGATTCTTCTTCGCCTTCTTTCTTTTCTGGCTTCTCAATCTTCGGTCTCCAATGTTCCATGTTCATCAATCCCCGTTCATTAAACTTAATTTGTATCTCGTCATCCCTCTTGAAATCGATTGCAAATGGAGCATGTGTAACTTCCGCCTTGAACTTGCCATCTGGGCCGAATGTAATGTGCGAAACTCCAGGGTACTTCTTATACTCTGCATCCTTACTCAAAGTCAATCCTCCCACGATTGCCCAATTTGCAGCCTCATTATAACGTTCCTTTCTAGCTTTACTACCATGTCTTAATTCAATCTCGCCTGTTTGACGTTTTTCTTCATCAATCGTAACTCTCGCAGATCCCGATTCGAGGAAAGAGATGGTAATCGGTAACCTGACCGACTCTCCTCCACTCAATTTCTTGAGGATAGTCCCCTGTAGCTGACCATCCTTCCATGTCAACGTCTCTGAAGCCAGTCGATAAGGAGCTTGTAAGCTCCAATTATCTCCCACTGCTGTTGCTTGATCCGCATATGCTCGATTTCGTTTGCAGAATCCAGATTGATCGCATGTTTTGAAATTCTCATGCTTGACAGATACTATTTGGATTGTTAGTGAGTTCTACACATGAAGCTGTTGTTGGCATCCTCACTAGCTGGTGTAATCAAGCTGCCAAATGTTGATAACAAAACTAAATATCCTGTCCATTGTGAGGACAGATTTAATGGTGACTTCATGATTGAAAATACATGCAATATTTAGCAATTGCACTCAATTCAGATGAAATCAAGTTGCCAAATAGCTAAATATTTGAACAAATGGCTTGTACAACAGAACCATAAAGAATTGAAGTCTTGGGTTGGGGGTTGAGGTTTCCAAGCTGTCCTATTCTACTTCACCAATGACGATCAAAGCTCAGCTCCCCGGTCGTACCTTTAGCATAACATGTGCATAAAGTTTTATTGGCGATACAATTGCCCACGAGCCATGATAGGAACTTATGCGAATTACATAGCATTATCCTTCCTAATGCCTCAAATCTAAGGCTCCTCAGCCAAGAAAGGGTACCCTTCCGCCCCCTCCTGCCAAACCCCACCAAGAGAACCCCACTAAACAACACACCTCAACCTAAAAGAATTTAAAATATGAGTGAAGCCCCCGAATCGATTTTAAAGCACGTCAATCCTAAAACTCAAGCACTCTTAAGAGCATCAGCAAAACACAGAGAAGAATCTGCCAGATCAAACGACGATACCATGTCTACCGAACAAACGTAAGTTCTCTCTTCTATCTTTCTATTCTTATGAGAGAGGTGCTCTATTCACTCTTGAAAGAGAGTTACCCCACGTCAACAAAGTATTAGCGGTGTATACTAACGTTTTTGTGTTGAATAGCTTCATTGCCATCAAGCCAGATGGTGTCCAAGTATGTAAATACCATTATACATAGAGAGAAGAGGATGAAAGAATACTGATTGATATTGAATTCAGCGTGGACTCGTTGGCCCAATCATCAGCCGATTTGAGGCTCGTGGGTAGGTTTACATTTTGCAAAGAACACTTGAGCTTTGTTGACATGAGAAACAGTTACAAGCTTGCTGCCATCAAGCTCACCACTCCAGGAAAGGACCACCTCGAGAAGCACTGTAAGTACATGAGGAAACAGGCATGATAGGACTACTGATACTAACACCGTTCCCAGACGCTGATCTCTCCGACAAGCCATTCTTCGCTGGTCTCGTCACCTGTACGTATCTGCCGATCTAAAAATACCTACACAATACACACGTATCTAACAACACCTAGACATGAACTCTGGCCCAATCTGTGCCATGGTCTGGGAAGGACGTGATGCCGTCAAGACCGGCCGTAGTAAGTAACCCCTTTTCCCCATTTATCCCACTAACTCCTATCTAACTCTTTCTCTTCAGCCCTCCTCGGTGCCACCAACCCATTGGCCTCTGCCCCAGGTACCATCCGTGGTGACTACGCCATCGATGTCGGACGCAACGTCTGCCACGGTTCCGACTCTGTCGAGAACGCCAAGAAGGAGATCGCTCTCTGGTTCAAGGAGGGTGAGGTTCTCTCATGGAAATCCGCTCAACACGACTGGGTCTACGAGAAGTAGATTAGATTTAGTGTTCTGTCATTTACTCCAACAAACAATTAGCTCCAAATATCATATCTGAAGATTGTTTCTGATGATGGTGGGTAGACATATACATGAATTAAAAGTCAATCAACCTCAAGCTACCTATATATGTGTATGTGAGATTGGGTTTCGTAATCATCTGTGCCATCTTTCTCGTTCCACGTCGAAGTCGTATCTTAATTTCCCGGCCAGCTTCTATCATCTGAATGCACCCGAACACATATATACATCTCCCTTCTAACCATACATGACCATTCCCACGATCTATAGTACATATCATTTCCCCCCTCCCCTTCCTAGCCTCCCAATCCTCCCCATAACACCTGCAAACCAAGGCGCACCCCAAACAGAAACCACTATTCTTACGGGTAACAAAACCTTTGTAATCACATATGCCGTCGCAACTTCTAGTACTATCCTCTTCCCACTCGTATTACTATCTCCTCCCATTTTCCTAATCATTCCTTCACCCAGCTCCACATTCTCTCCCCCATCCCTCTCATCAACCTCATCCGACCTAGACCCCGCAGTATAACCAAACCAGCCTCTCCTCCCAAACCACCTCTCGAACATCCCTTTCGCTTTGTCAACTCTCTCCTCGGGTATCAAATCAGAAGGCAGCCATCCCGAATAATGAAACCCGCTCGCGAGAAGCAGAATAGGTACAATAGCAGTAATCTCATGCAAAATCAAAAAAGAAATGATATATGTCTTTGGCGCATTGAGCAACGGAGCTGTATACGGATGTAAAAATGTAGGCAATCGGGATTGCAGCGTTTGCATACGATTCTGCAGACGGGAACGGGAAGATGAGAAGGAAGTCGCGGATACGGGAGTGGATGGCTTGGGGGTCGAAGTAAGAGGATGCGCGGAGGAGAAGAATCGTTGGGGAATTCGGATTTGCTTGGGTTTGGATGGGGCGTGGCGGGGAAGAGGGGAGGAGGTGAAGAAATTTTTGGGGGTGAAAGGGAGGGCGCTTCTGCGGAGACGGTAGATCTGAGGGGTAGACATCACATTGTTTGAATTGGGTTATGTTGGGGTGAATGAGAGAGAAGCTGTACTTGTTCGAGCTTGGAGATTCAATGTTCGTTAAGCTGTTCAGGCTAGCTTTAGAGCTTGGATTTAAGCTTATTCTTAGCGTGATTTTCTGGGGCCGTGCGTACTGATATCACGGTTGATTGATAGACGAATCTTAGCTTGCTAGTGTATTCAATGATTGTTGTTTTATGTTGTCCATATAAGAACCTCGAGGGTGAGTAGTTATTTTATCACGAAGTGACCATGTTCAAATTCGAAAACACTACCGTCCCAGCTTAGTGGAAAATTAGGACTGTCTATTAGCGAGGTTATCTTGGACGAGAAGAGAATGCAGGTCTCGGAGTCAGAGAATGGTATTACAAGGTTGTCAGGACTCAGTATGATTGTTTGCCGTTGAAAATTTTCAGCCTGCTAGTTTCGATACTGGTAATCTTCAATGCACTATTCTCCCCCGCATCTCCATATTGAATATTTACTATTCTACTATACCATAGCCCTGTCTTCTTGATCAATGGTATGTTATGGTTCGTTTTGCGGTGTTTATATCGAGTGACGACAGATATTATGATTTCCTTGGCTTGCGACTTTGAAATTGCCATTACTCTTCACTTGAGAAGAACTGGACTTTCGACATGGCTAGATTACACTATCATTCTAGTCTTATCATACTGAAACGAAACCAAATAAATATCCAAAGTTCATCTCTCAGTTATGGAGATTGATAAATAGCTCGCTTGCAGTCATCAAGAGATGGAGATGAAATCAATCTTCATATGGAGATGTAGAGCGTTGAAGCTTTCGATAGCTAAGTTTCCGCATGGTATTTCGAAATGCCCAAACGGTTTTGTGTGTTGGATATCCATAAGTTTCTGGCCATGTGACATCAATCAATAGCTTCCGCAGGCGTGTATAGTGTTGGAAAGGATACTGTTTAATATCTGCGAATTAGACAGTTTTCGTTCTTGTTTTTAGCTTGAAATGATATTTTTTCCTTGAAATTGCATTCATTGCTGATGGAGTTCTCTCTCTACTCCTGGATTTGATGAGTTCATCCCGGTGTTTTCTATTTTTTCAAATCAACTTGTGCATGCAAGAACTTGGCTCGGAAATTCTAGCACCAACTATTAATTTCAAATGCGATAGGTTTACTAGCATGCTGTTGCCCATATATATCTGCGATTCATCTTCACTTCAAGCTTGGCCTCTGAGTACGCTATCAAAGTATTACATACATAGTGATTCCAAAATCTTAGTTTCATCAACTAGGTAATTTCAATTGTTAGCTTCCCATCCTTTTTTTCAACTCTCAATACTTGTGCAGTTGCACATCTCATGATTTCTGCTCTCTCAAATTTGACGGTTGATTTCTGTATCTCTGGTATGAAAAGTCGCATTGTTGTACAAGAAGAAATTTGACAGTGTAATATAAGATAATCCGCTATGCCACAATGGCTTTGTAATAATTCTAATTACATTTGATCAATAATCTCGCTGAAGGCTATCCGATCCCGGATCAATGCAAAACATACCAAATGAACAAAAGACCGGTGGAAACAGAAATGGCCAACAACCATTGCACAAGATCTTCTATGAAGCTGACTTTGACTGCAATCTATGATAGTGACTTTGAGTTAGTACGATTTGTATCAAAATCCAGGCAAGACAGTATAGATAAATTACTCATATTCCTTTCTTGGGGATGATTAGAGAATTCTGTAACTCACAGATACTACGGAAAAATTATCGTCCATCAGAAGAACAACAGGTGTTGAATAGGGGACAGAGACTGCATTTGAGGCAGTTGGAGCTGCTGTGCTCGTATGCTCAGGAATGGGGCTTGATCCATTCTGACGAAGTTTTGTTTGAACCACTATATGATGCTATTAGTTTCTGGTTGTTTGTGGAAGGTTTCCTCGGAGACTCACTTGTGATGATGAGAATGGGACGAGAATAACAGAGAAGAGGCTGAAGATGATAGTCTTGTTCTTGAATATTGATACTAAAGTTGACAAGGGAAAATTAGTGAAATGGATTGTAGAAATAATAGTACGAACATGATACATACCTGTCGAGATACAGAATATCTCTATGATTGATTCAGGGACTAGAATTGAGATTGGTAAGTGTAAATGTATAAGACTGTTCGTGGATAATGCAATGACTCGATATTATTGAAGCTCATATGTTACGAGAATGGATGTTTGAAAATTGGACGCTTTACCAGACGAGGAAGGAACCTATCTAAGATCAAATTGTCTTGTCACAATGGTAGGAGCGATGCCGAAATGTATCCTTGAAACATTTGAAAGTGTGTTTCCTCTGCTCAGAAGAAGTAGCGCTCGAGTAAATTGAAGAAATGTTAAATCTTGGATCATGCTTTATCATTATACAGTATCTCGCTCCTTACATTGAAATCCTCCACTGTTCAAAAAATTGCTTTCAATTCATACTCCAGGGAGACGATAACCTATCATGATCTACACATCATATACTCCCATCTAACAATCTCTATTCTTTAGACTTGAAACTTCATCCGAGATTCACGCACTCACAGCCCTCGGATGACAACCATCAGGCTGTTGGAAGTTTTGTTGCATATCTGCATTCTTATATATGCTAGCGTTCTGCTAGCTCGCTACTAGCTCATGACAAAACTGCTAGCTTGTATATACTAGCTTATCGCTAGCTCCATCAACCACAAGCACCGCGATACATAACTCCAAGCGATATGCAATACGCACTCAGACGTGCAACAAAACTTCTCAAGAAGCGACCTAGAAGAAATGATACTTAATCACATGATACATTCACCTCTTGTGCCTGGTGAGAGTGAATATCCTCAACCGGCCCCCTAGAGTCCGGATAGATATCTCGGAGTGCATTCTTTATTCCTTTATAAATGACATATACATACATCAGTCTCGTATGCATCGTTCGCGCCCTCCAATTCAGCTTCTCACAATAGGGGAGATGAAGCTGAGCGATCGATTGTGTATGTGCGAGCACGTGAAAGATTTAAGAGTATTGTCTACTCCGATACCCAGGTATTCCCTCCCTCGCTTGCACCTAGATATGGATATCTGAGGGAAATATATTCATGATCTGTTTAATCAAGTATCGTATATCCAGGCTATCATTCAGATCTCCCTACTAGTAGTTGGTAACCTGTTGAATGCCTAGTTTCTGATAATTACACATACACATACATACACATACCCATCATCCATACATCTCAGACTAGGAAATTCCATCCCATCGGAAACCCAGAAATAAATTTACGATCTACTACCTCACCATCCTACCATCCTACCATCTCACAAATTACAATTATCCGACACATTCACATACACATTTACTGCACGTAACCTAATACAATAGATATCCACCAGATAATATCTATCCCATATCCCATCACAAGTCCCAACCCCCTTCTTAAATCCCAACCTTCAGTATACATATCAATATCTACATCCATATCCCTCTAACAATCCCACAAACTTCCAAACTTCCACCCATCCTCCACCAATAAAAACTCCCCATAACATCACCATCAACCGAATCACCGAGATACAAAATCGTACACAACATTCTTCATTACACCACACCATACATCTTTTCGCTTTTCGTTTTCCGTTTTCCGTAACGCTTGGAAGCACTAGTGATTTAAAATATCTACCTGCCTAGCCTGGTATTAGTATCAATACCGAGTGAAGTGAATGCTTATACCCACAATGTTCACCAACTTCCAAGTATCAAAGGCAACAGTAGCAGAGAGAACGAACAATCTCACAAGCAGACAAAAATCACACAAGACCTAGCTAGGTAGGTAGGTAATTAAAGCTTTTGCAAATTCTATTTAAGATTTTATCATTTCTGTCATCATCATTGTCATTTCATGTTTCTTCAAGTTTCATTTTCTCTTCAAGTCCAATCATGTAGCATCTTCAGATCCCATCTTCTACTCGCAAAGCATTTCCTTCCTTACATGCCATTTTGCGCTTTAAAACTATCCCAACTCTCGTTCAGTGTCGAAAAGACCATGGCGGCAATCATCCTTACTTCTTGGGATGCATCTTGTGGTAACTATAATCATGGTTGTTAGCATCCGTTCTCATCTACGCCAATTTCACATCCATCTTCATCCGCAAGGAAAAGGTAACAACGGAGAGAAAACTAACCTTATCAGGATGACACTTCCCAATCGCCTTCATGTAATTAATCTTAACTTTCGAATTAACAACCAATTCATGCAAGCCGACCTTTTTCCAACCACTCCCTTCCCAAAGAACATTTTCCATACTCCCGATTAGCGCTCTCAAATTATCTCGTTTTCCTTCTCTCCACTTATTGACTCTCTCCTCTACCTTATCCACCAGAGCCAATTTCTCATCATCTGCCTTTTCAGCAGCTTGATTCGCAGCACGTAAACGCAGAACTGCATCCGAGTCGGGAGTTGGAGCTAAGGATGCTGCAGCCGAGGGTTTCGGCCTAGATTTCTGAACAGGACGAGATGCTGGGCGAGGAGCGAGAGCTTTATCACAGCGTTGACGACCTTGGATAGCTGTAGCTCCACCAACACCACCTTCAATACAAAGTTTCCAGGCATCACTGGCCTCTTTCCATTTCTCAAGTGCTTCTAATGCTTCGGCTTTACTTGTCAAAGCCTTGCCCCAGTATTCTTTCATAGATTTACGGTCATCTGCAGCACCGGTACTCAAGTCGATTGTTTCATCTTGACCACGAGAAGGCCCAATGATCTCGATGGCACGATCAGAATCAGATATGGCCTCACGTGGATGACCGGTCTTGACCGAGCTAACAGATCGTTCAGCAAGTAAGACGATAATTATGGGATGGTTTTGAGGTAAGGGTGAAAGAGATGAGGTGTAAGATGTATGGGCTGCCGAGTAATCACCACGGTCAAAATGTGCTTTGCCTTCCAGGCGATGTTGTGTCGAAGATTTCAGAGCGATGGGAGAAATAGCAGGGATTGTACGTGGAGGTGCCTTTGGCCTAGACGGAATTGGTGTAGAAGGTTTCGATGAGGCTGTCGCTTTCGGTGTTGGCATAGAAGCTGCTGGTGTAGAGGATGGCCTTGGCTGTGATGACCCGAATAGAAGATCTGGTTCAGGTTCTCGTGTGGGTTGAGGAGTGGGTTTTTTCCGTCGAGCAGAGCTTACGTATGCCTGAGCACTTTCTTCTTCTATGGCTTGCCTGTTCACTCGTACCCTAGGAGCCGCTGGGGGTGGGGTAGGTCGACTCTGGGGTCGTGTTTGCTGCCAGCGTGGATTAGATGTAGGCCGTTCGGGAGGGAATCTTGCAGCAGCTGGAGAACTGTCACGTGAAGTACCCGAATCAGACATGGCTGCTTTCGGTTTCCTTGGCTGAGGCCTAGATCCACTTTCTAATGCAAGAGCTTCATCTGTGACGTCAGGAGCGCCTTTAGCAGCTTCAGCTTCAGCTTTCACCCGCCTTGCACGTTGCTCAGACACAGCCTCTCTTTCTGCAGCTTCTCGCATCCATTTCGGTTGGCTGGGATCGGCGTCTGCTTGAAACTCGGCAACCGCTTTCTCAATTTTCTTTTGAGATGTCTTCCAAAAAGAATTCGCGGTCTTGAAAATATTGCTTCCAACAGCAGCAGCAGTTTTGGAAAAGTCAATTTCATTATTCGGTGAACGATTGTCTTCCCTTCGAGGTTGCTGTGATTGAGACCTTCCTTCTTCTCGCATCCATGCGGGATTGGCCTTCCGCCCATCGCTTGATACATTCCTCCTTTCCCCATGTGAAGTGGAACCATTCCGGTGACTAGGTTCTTTAGGCTGCGTCTTTGCTTTGGCTTGCGCATGCGCATCATTCAGTATCCACCCAACAGCTGCTTGAATATCGAGACCAGTGCCACTTTCAGTTAAAGCACGCCTCGACTGTTCTGCCGTGAATCCCATATCCACAAGTTCAGCAACAGCTTTATCCCAAGGGTCATTAGGTTCTTCATCGTCAGAGCTTGATTCTTCGCGTAATTCCGGCACCACAGGTGTAGACCTCCTCACTTCTTCCACCGGCTTTCCCAAATCTCCCAAGAAATCGTCATCGTCTGCTGTATTTGAAATCGGTACTGGCACAGAGGTTGATTGTTTCAATTGGCCCAATCCAAATGGATCATCGTCGTCACCAAAATCCCCCGAACTGCTTGTAGGTTGATCCCAGGCCTGAGGGTTACTTAAATCGGGTATTTTGGTTGTGCCAAATCCTGGAGTATGCGTACGACTTGAGGTGACAGAAGGTGGTGGATAGTGACTTGAATTATCTACTTTAGTATCTTTATTGAAGGCCGCAAAAAGATCGTCGTCCCCAGAAGCATCCGTACCAGTTCCAATTGGCGGAGGGGACATAGTCGGCGCAAATGGTGATGTGGAAGGATGGCTCGTCATGGCAGGGATTGGTGAAGGCACTGGCGACAAACCGGCCAAATTCTTTCCTGAATTTCCCAATCCATCCCAAAATTGTGTATTTCCAAATTGCGCATCATATTGCCTGCGTTGTTCCTCCTCCTTCTTCCTCTTTTCTTCTTGTAACTTTGCTTGCTGTTGTTGTAATGTCAACGTGTTCGTTTTCGAAGATCCAAAAGATACAAGGTTCGAGAAACTGTCTGGAGCTTTCGTTTTGGGCTGCGCAAATGATTTTGAAGCTCCTGAAGCTTGAGCAGATAGAGGGGTATTCCGTCCAGAGTTCGCAGGCGATGGAGTTGGACGTAACGTGGGATAATAATTGCCTGTGCCAGGTGATACTTTGTTTTGTTTCGTGTTCGAGGTAGAAGACCAATCTAGACCATTGAGATCATCCATTTTTAGACGTAACAGGAAAAGACTGGATGCATGAAATGCGCAAAAGGCTAAAAGATATGCGTCAGGAATCAATTAGAGGGGAAGTCGCTACTCAGGTATTTGCGGGAGGATATCGATGAAACCATTGAACATTCATGATGACGTTCCTTCCCATGATATTGCGTTTGGTGAGAGTTTCGCTTGCCGTAGACGTCATGTCACGCTTTTTTCCTTTCGGCGACAATGGCGAATGACTCAGTAACCTTAAAGTTCAGGCTGCAACGATTGGGCTTCAATCCTCTGTGCGTGTATGCGAGCACAAACCAATATTTCCCAGCACAATGGCCCAAAGGGTTGATCTCCCGAAAGAGAAATGAAGCTTATAAATAAAGCTTTACGATTTTGGACTTGATAGCTTCGGAGGCTCCTGTTAGCTGTTCTTTTAGGATGAATTTGAGTTTCTCTACTTTCCGTTCCCTCGGTCCACCAAATTAATTCAAATCAAATCAAATCGAATCAGGTCAAATCAAATCAGTATCTAATCAGTATCAATGTTGATTCAAGATGCACGCATCCCATTAGAATGATTAGACCCTCCGCCTCCGAGTGAGATCAGCCGAAGAATTTCCCCCTTGATTTCAGTCTGGCTAAGTCTGGCTACAGCTATGTTTGGCTATGTCTGGCTACATCGATATGGATGGATGGATGTCTGGCTATGTAGAAAAGGCTAAAGCTTCGTTGATAATCAATCTTCTTTTGCTCCAGATGCTCCCTTTGCTCCGTGCAGTCACTACTCACTACTCACGACTCACTACAAAAGTAATCATTGCACAAAGGGAGCAAATCTTACCAAACAGAGATATTAATTCCATGAAACACTTTTCTCAAACAAAAATCTGCAAAATCGGAGAGTAAGGGAATTCTAGACCATACACCATACCTATTCACATTCATATTACATTATTATTATATGATATGATACATAGTTCCCATCTTTCCCTTCCGTCTTCAAGTCTTCCAGGGTCTACTAGGTGTTCTTTCGGTATTCCTCAATCCGTCAATAGAGCACCAACATAGCCGATGGGAAATATATTAATTTATATTGAAGATCCAAATTATGCTTTCTGGCGACAATAGATGAATACCCCGTCCAGACTCCAGACTCCAGAGTGCACAATTACATGTGAGTATGGATAATGTGTTGCATTACGTATGTGTTTGGGTCAGTATTGTCACTGAATGGTCACTGAACGGATGTAAAATCCCAATTGAGTTGAATCGATGCTAACCGGTCGTCCGTACCGTACCGATGGTAGAACTGCACTTCGTAATGATATAGAGAGCTCGAGGTAACCAACCACATGGAGAAGTAACGTCAGCGGCAATGAGAGATGAAATCCAAGGGAAATTTGGAGGCAGATCTCGTCACCTGTTTCGGGGACCATTCACTTCCCCATTCTCCCTTGAGAGAAAGAACAGTGAATTGAAACGGATCGTGAGTCAACCAGCAGCCACGCAGGAAGGTGCATGAATAGATCAACGATTTCCATATTCGGTTTCAGGACATGTGGGCAATTTACACCAAATTTAAAATCTGTTCATGATGTGCACCGTGATTAAACCTTTTTTTTCCCAAACCCCATCTTTGAGTTAATAGGTAATGAAGGGTTGATCGATACTCGAATGGTAAGATCGTTAGCAGAAGGTGCCGAGGGATTTTGATATCAGCACAAGCCCATCTGTGCCTCTTTCTTCATACTATCCATCCCTCGTAACGGGTGCTACCTTTCGTAAGGTTAATGTCGTCTTAAATCCTACCTTCCTCTTTCACCTCCTTGTCATCATCTTATCTCTCCTGATCGAATCTCTCATCTCTCATCTCTCATCTCTCGCCACCTTTCAATAGATCCAAGAATCCTACTGCTCCCTCATCTTCGTCCTCCTCACTAGATTAAGAAATTTGGGTGAATCATCACTACCTAGGTAGGTACCTTCGAGGAATATTTACTGTTTAGCTACTTTCATAATCATAGCATCCCGCCCATCACAGACTAAAATTCTCACTATTTATCCGCGAGCCGGCCCACTGGAATCCTTGAAATATGGATCTTAAGTTTCCATTCGTTACTCGTACCTGCATATTCGGGATGGGGATGGAATGGTTGTGCTCGGTGCTAAAGGCCTAAAATCCCGGTTCAATATGACTCTCTGGGACAAGATGCCGATGCCAATCATGTCAAGCCTCATTATTTATGTATGGGAAGCTTTCCATAACAGTGTAGGTAATCACATACAAGGGAGACATGCAGTGTCCACGGACTCGGAGAACTAGAAGCAATTTAGTAAAGACTTAGAAGGGTAGTAGATATGGGGGACACCTGCGTCGGTACCGTATTTTTGGGGCTGAATCCGTGTTTCTAATTCTCTGAAGGGTTGAAGCTGGAGCCCTCGAAGCTTCTGTATTATGAAGCGTCCACTACTCCACCTACCAATCGAACAGGCGAGAGAGGGAAGGCTTACCCGTACCGCAGTGTCAATAAACTGTAATAGATGAAAACCCATCCTGTGTAACAACTAATCATGGTCATCGTCGCCCACCATAATTTGGCCTTCATGACCGTACCTAACCTTAGACGCTTATTACCAAGCTTGAACAAATTCCCGAGTATCCATGAATCGTGTCAGGCATGGTATGTATGGTAAACGGAAGTTCCGTAGATGGCGTGAGGCGTCTTCGGGTAATCGCGATTCCCATCCAATCCTCCAATCCCACTAGCTGGTACAGTGTAGGCTTAGACCCCAGCTCCCATTACTCCCTATCAGCCAATTAATCCTAGACAGTGAACGTGAATCCATAACTTCTACCAGCGTAGTATTATTCCTCAGGAAACAGACAGTACATAGTCCCAAGCACAAATCAGTTTCTCCATTCCCACAGAGTACGCCATCGCCGTTGCTTCTTCGTGTTGAACCCTGGAAAATCGCAATGATGTAGACTGGGGAACGAGTAAGTCAACGTCGCTTCGTCCATTTGGGTGGTATTAGGGACTTTCTCCCGGACTTGTCCTTGGTCGGTTTACGATCTGTGAAGTTTCGTTGGACAGTGGCGCTCAGCATTAGTCGGCACTCGCTGAAAACTAACCACATAGGATGAAGTTTTAGTAATAGTCGCATGCTACGCAGGCTCAAGAGTGACGATGGCGTTGAGGCTCGAACCGTTACCTGGGTAGTTCAAACTGGCCATCAATCATCTCGGTTTGCACGACATTCCCCGTATGCAGGAATGAATAGTTTGGCCCGTTTTGCGCAAGGAATATAATAGGCAAATGAGGACAAATCAACGCCTCACATTGCCTCATGCATGGAGAAAGGAATTTAGCCGGTAATCAATATGTCACCGGCCTTCTCGATTTATGGATCTTTCGTAAAATTTAAGTACGCAACGCATTTTGGTGGACGTTCTGCATGGAGTAATGCCCAGGGAGTCTCGGGGGCTTGTTAGAAGTGTATTCTTGTTCTCTTACAGATCCTGAAAGTCTATCGGCCCCTAACTGTGTGTGTGGATCTCGCATCATCCGGATTGCTTTGCTAATCTTGACATCCTAAGAAGCGACAGGAATATATTTGTTTATATTGCACTCACTAATCATTCCTTCGTATATAATTTCATCTAGATGATCTAATCCTACATCACCATTCCGTATATACTACAGCCAATTAATTATACATTATATCTCTGTACAGATTGCATGCCTACAGAGGTATTCATTCACCATCAGCTTCTTGTTGACTTGACGAAGAAGCTCTGTCTGCACTTTCTCCATGGTCTTAGATGTCATAATAATTGGCCATATTTGATCCTCCCGTTACGACTAGGCCCACGAATCTACCTTACCATCCACCACGTTTTTGTAAATCATAACTTTCCACTTGGATTCGATACGTACAAATCAAGGTAGGAACGTGAAGCTAGCCATAGTACATACCAGCCGGTATACCTAAGTATACTTACCGGAAGACTATAGATGTTACCCGAATACCTAATACTTCCATCTTAATCGCTGCTGTCTCCACTATCAAACATAGATAGATCTTGCACCTCGTACCAATAGTATTACCTATCTAGGCCTATTGTGTGCCACTGGAAGCTTCAAGCATTAGAATTGCTGAAACCTGATATCAGCAAATCAAGTCAAATAGAAAGCAAAGCAAGTCAAATAGAAGGCAAAGCAAAGCAAAGCAAGGCACAACAGAGCAGAGCAAAGTAGAGCAGCTTTTCATCCGATATCATCCAGCTCCATTTCGATACTTGATAAACTTTTTCCGGGTACTCTATATGCCATCAATTTCTCCAAGGTCCTTCCTACTACTCACAATCATCACTGCCAATGATCCTTTAGCCACCTCTTCCTCCACTATTCACAATCCACTATTCCTAATATCACCGCATTTACAGTTGGTACCTTACCTTATTCTGTGCTTATCTACGATTGTTCTGGAGTCTGGACCTGGTCAAAAAGAAAAGAGACGAGTCGATCATATCACATTCATTAGTACCTACTTCATACGATTCCATACGAAGAAGCACTCTTTTCTCACCTGATAATAATACACCAGCCATACATAGATCATACATCATAGATCATACATACATAACATACGTCTTCTAACCAGATTCGAACAGCTTTCTCTCTTCCTGCCAAAGATCATCTCTTCGTCTCTCTCTCTCTCACACACACTCGCTCACTCATCCACTCACTCACTCACTCACTCACTCACTTACTCACTCACACGCATATCCTTTGCCTACAACGAAAGGAATATATAAAACTCGTACATACCACACCATACTAAACCTACATAAGTCCTGAGGTCCAATCACGTTCCTATCTCCTGTATGAGGTACCACTCACTACATACATACTTGCTCACATACGGAAATATATAACTAATCGGCATAATTCATCCAACGCTCATTATTCCTTATTTGTTATCACTTGCTACCTATTCCTTCGTACTTTCGATTATCCTTCCTTCCTCTTTGGAAAATTAAGAAAAATTTATTATTAGTATCCACAGTTACGACTCTCACGCCCTCACTCACCTATCCTATCTCGCTCGCTCGCTCGCTCGCTCGCTCTGTCTCTCTCTACTACTGCACTACAGTAGTCCCCTCTCTACTTTCCCCCACTTACTATCCACACCAAAAGTCTCGGGCAACCATCAAATCGTTTATCTCTTCCTTCTTCCCTCTTCCGCGGTGTGAACCCGTCGATCCCCATTCCCGAGACAACATTTCAAACGCAAGGACCTAATATCGACCTACTCCGTAAATCCATAGCTCTCCAAGGGAAAGGATCAAGTAATTACGGATATCTACAAGGGCCGCAAGGACTACAAAGCCCCCTCCCCTCTCCAAACCAGCTACAGGCTTATCGAAACCAGAGCGCCGTCTGTACTGTGCATTTGCCAACAACGATAATCAAAAAGCCCCGTTACGAGAAAAAAAAAGTGATTCGAATAAAAATAAAAATAAAAAGACCGACCTAGCTTTTCCGCAGATTAACAGGGCATCCGGTGATTGTGACCAAGTACGGCCAGCCAACGAAACTACGAGTTATCTACCAGGGGACGAAAAGGACGCACTGCGCTGCATCATACAGGGCATCTGCATAAAGAAGGCATACCGACCAAGCAAGGGGAGACGTTTAAATACAGAAGTATGGGCCTCTTTTCACGCAAAGAAAAGACTTCTCCTTCGAATGGTTCATCATCAAGAACAAACTCTACACAATTAACTGAAGTTCAATCTTTTCGCTCATCACAATCCTCACTAAAATCACCCTCCACTCCTGGCTTCTCAAGAATGTCTATCCCCACCATACCCAAGATCGCACTTCCCAAGGCACCAGATCCAAACGTCGACCCAGCTGGATATTTGAGGAGCATTGGTGCTGTACGGGAAAGATGTGGCATCGTATTGGAGAAGGCCAAGAAGAATGATTTGAATCATTTCGAAGTTGATATGGGAAGATTTAAAGATACCACAAAGTTTGTCGTCTCTGTGATCAAGGTATGTATTCACATCTCCACTGCACACTGCACACTGCACCGGTGCAAAAGATCTCGTTCCTAATGTCTGTTGTGATTGTAGCGCGATTTTGCACCCGATTACAACGCCATTCCCCCTCACGGTCGATGGCAACATTTCAACGTGGGAGGTAGAGATAGAATCGGAGAACTCTTAGGAAGCTGGCCAAGCCAAGTTGATCCTTCCGAACGTTGTCGCCGAATTCTCGATCTCTTCCTCATATCCGTCCTACTCGATGCTGGCGCCGGTACATCATGGAAGTACAAGAGTGTTGAGAGTGGTCGCACATACAGGAGAAGTGAAGGCTTGGCAATTGCCAGTTTGGAAATGTTCAAGGCTGGTACCTTCAGTAGTGATCCAGAACAACCACACCAAGTCGATGCAGATGGATTGTCACGATTGACTGTGGAGATCATGAGCTCAGGTCTACAAGTCACTGAGCAGAATCCGATTGCTGGTTTGGCAGGTAGAACTGGTTTACTGGTCAAACTTGCTAAAGCTTTACGAAATCCTTCTCTCTTTGGTGTAGATGCTAGACCTGGAAACATGCTAGGTACGTAACATCCTTTTAACATTTTGCAGCATCATATTCTAACATTTACAGATTTCCTCATCTCCCATCCTTCTACACAAGCCGCATCTGTACCAATCGTTCCTCTGCCCACCTTGTGGAGTGTCCTGATTGATGGTCTTGCACCCATCTGGCCAGCATCTCGCACAGAAGTTGATGGTACATCCATCGGTGATGCATGGCGTCTGACTACCATGCCTGCAGATGCCGCAACCCCTCTCTGGGAGACAATCGTTCCTTTCCACAAACTCTCTCAGTGGCTTTGTTACTCTTTGATGCAACCAATGACTAAGCTCATGAACATACATTTCGCCGGAGCTGAATTGTTGACTGGTTTACCCGAATATCGAAATGGAGGTCTGTTCATTGATACTGGCGTATTGACGCTGAGAAGAGATGAAACAAAGAGAGGCCTCGAAGCATTCCACCGAAATGCGGAGAGAGAAGGCAAACCAAGCTTGGAAGTTGTTCCAATGTTCACACCAGATGATGATGTGATTGTTGAGTGGAGAGCTGTGACTGTTGGATTCCTAGACTTGTTATTGGAAGAGGTCAATACCAGTCTAGGACTTTTCGGTCAAGATAAATTATCTCTGCCACAGATGTTGGAGGCTGGCAGCTGGAAGGTATGTCTCATCGATTTATCCATTCTATATCATTGTACTAACAAATCAAATAGGGGGGCAGAGAAATGGCCGAGATCTCACGACCTAACACTCAATGTCCACCAATTGCCATCCTCAGCGATGGAACAGTCTTTTAATTCGCTTCGTACTCGCTTTGCCCTTTTTCGCATTCACTACATTTTTCGAACCGCTGGCTAGGGTTTTACGACGAGATGAAAAATGACATGTGCAAGTTGTTTACCTTTTATTCTCCTATATTCTGTCTGCTTTGCTTGCACTTGCGCGAACTGGAATTCAATGGAAGGATATCAGAACTACGCCTGATACCCTTTTATGACTGCGATGCGAGCGAGATTTTAACTTCGGTCTACTACTACTTGGCTTTTGGATTGAACGAAAGTCATTTTTACATACAATACATTACATTACATAAAATATACGGCACATATTGGACGGGCAGGGCAACTGATGGAGGGATGAATGGATGAATGGATGGATAGGTGGCAAGGAAAATTCTATATTCGAAGATTGTCATCATGGATGGCGGCGGCGGTGGTGGTATTCTTTATTTGTCTTCTGGATCATTGTGTTATTGAGATATAGGTTTGGTTGAGTGATTGGGTCGGAGAAGTACATGTACTATTTGGAAGGAGATATTGGGAGGAATGGATGCATGGGTGTTTGGCCTGGATTAATCGTCACGGCGGTCAGTCAGATGTTTCGGGGATTAGCCCCAATCTTACATACAAATGGAAGATAATAATTGAATATCTGTCAAACCACCTTTCTTCGCTGCTTACATTTATCGATCATCTCGACGTTTCGGATGCTGGTAAGAATTCCGGGCATGAGAAAATCTCCGTGGATTTCAAGATACTGGGAAGTTTCCCTGCATCCCGCGTTCCCGTTCTTACAGTGGTACCTGTTGCAATCCGGTCTAAACTTGTCCGTCACATCACATCATGTCTCCACTATCACATTGCTCAAATTACTGGCGGGTCATCTCTATCACTTATCACAAACATCATAATTTGCAGTTGATGTATTAAGTAGTATATCCGTCCACTCGGATTCGGCTAATCTTTCATGTCATGCACGAAGATGGGATAGCTTTACCTCAATCCTAGTTGCAAGATCATTCCATGGAGTATATGGTTATCATACTATTCTGTGATTCTTTCCATCCTTCCATAGGTAGACTAGTTGGTATCTCACTATTCATGTCTTTTGTTTATCATTCACCCTCACTACCTATCTACCTAGTTATTTTTGTTATTCTTTTCCTCTGGTTGGGCTCGTTTTTTCGTACACACAACCTTTGGAAATGCTAGTACGACCTAGTCGGGAAATTGTTAATTACCGGGTTCGGAGAATTTACTCGGCTGATTTGAGAATCATACCACTTAAATTGGAGCGTTAGTAATCCTTATTTCATTTGACTGAGACATTCTCGCGAGGTGTACGCCGAGGTTCATACCGAAGTAGAAAAATGTATTAATACATGTTTCCAGAAAAGTTTCTGTACTATCTCTTGGGAAATGTTGATGGGCTTCAATACCTAGATTAGCATAGATCAACGGATGCGTGAAGGAAACGATTCAATGTGATAGGATCGGCGATGGATCTTCGGGTACGGAGATTTGGTGGGGACCACGAAGAAAGTTAACGTGCCATTCCACATTGGCGGGTACAGCCGGTCCTGATTAGTGCTAGAACATATTAAATTCACATAGAATGAAAAAGGTATATTCTAGGAGATCGCCTATGGGCTTGGGCGCTTGGAATTCTTTGGTTTGTGAAGATTAGAAATCGAGCCCAAGACGCAACGTTACGGCATGCAATTTTGCCAAGATGAAAGAACCGTGGTCGTGGGATTTATGACAGCTCATGAAGATAAGATTTTCGGTGGTTGGTAGTGTATGATATTGACCCCCCACGCGGCTGGATTGAACGTGGTCTGGGGAAATGAGACCGTTATGTCGGAGCTCGGATTGCAGCGCCATGTGAGACCCGAGTTTGTTTTAGGGGGATTGAGGGACTTGTGGAATTGTGGAATTGTCCGTTGGGAGATGCTTCGATGATGATTTTGGAGAACAAAAAGAAGAAGAAGAAGAAGAAGAAGAAGAAGAAGAAGAAAATGGGTATTTGGAAAGAGTGGAAATTGGGTGGTGATCGTCATCAAGCATCTTCTTTTTGGAATAGACGAAATTGGATGGCACGCGTACTCAGGTCTAAAGCGGGGGTTGGGCGGTGGTGCATGGGGGAAACGTGGTAGAACCGTGTGGAACGTGTTAAAAACGTGAGAAGAACGTGGAATATGTATATGGGTGCCAAGATGGGGTCAGACTGCAATAAGCGAAGGATTGGATATCGAACAGTGCAAATAAGCTCCGTGTCAGTCGTTCGGGACTTAGCACATCCATCTAAAGTCCGTGACTTTAACAATGGTATTTAGAATGGCCCAATCAGGTGCGGGTTTTATTCACCGCTGTGCTACTGCAATCGAAGGCACTCCAAGAGCGAGAAACCAGATCCAAATCAGAGCGTCAAACGGACATGAATACATTGGAGTGAATAACCTCCGGGATGAATGTAAGGGTTTCTATTCCATCTATCTGTATTCCAGCCAATTATGCTTACGAGCTGATTCATTCTGGCTGCTCGGTTGACAAAACAAGCTTGAGAACACAATTTGTGGGATGAGAAAATTTGGTACGTATGCATTCATTCATTCAACTACTAAGCTAGTTTAATTGGGAGGTGCAGTACTTGATGGACATTCACCAGAAAAGAGAACTCTCCGACGGGCTTGACTTAGTGCTATCTAGGATTTATCAAGTAAGTAAATTGAGATGCTAGTATGATGGCTCTAGAAACAATAAGCGATGTTGTTTAGCTCCAGGTAGTTCCCGATAAGTCATCACGAGCCCTATCACAATTGAATTTTCCGGTGTGAGTATAGCAAAGGCTAGCGATCCCCGTGGCCCACATAGCCCCTGATTCCCACATGACAATAGTAAGGTCCCATAACTCCATGATTTTCTGTCCCTGAGGCAAGGCTATTTCAGCCGCGAGGACAGCTCCAACAAATTCGCTTTCAAAGGGTAGACTATTCCCCCCTCTTACATACGCAATGACTGGATTGACAAGGAGTTCAACAACATTTTGAGTTTCCGGCAACGGGTTCGAGGAAACGATAGATTGAAGCCGCGCCTCAGCATTGATGAGGGCACGCTCGCTACGCTCGATCTTGGTACCACAGGCTCGGAAGTGCTCCAATGATGGCCTTTCTTGCGGGACTGTGGGAAGAATTCCTCTGCTCACAGTGTCAAGGTCAGTTCGACCAAGGAGGGAAATGGGTCTATGGCGACAGTTTGCAAGCTGCCACCAATGTGTAAATAAAATGCACAAAGCGGCAGGATTGAAGGGGTCGTTATCGCGATACCATATTATCGCCCCCATAAAACGCGAGTACACCTCGGCCAGTGGCTCTTCCTCCAACGATCCTCCTGTGAGCGTCGGAATGATGTTGCTAATCTCACCACATGCTATATCGGCTCCCAAATCAATCCAGTCGTGTACTACGCATCCCAGACCGGCCATCGCCGCCATCTGCTCACCACCACCACCATCGTAGTAAACGTGACAAAACACAGCATCCGCGAGCTTATAACGGGCCAATCGGGCAAGATCGTTCCATATGACTATACACGGGCGGGAGCGACCCGGATCGGTATCCTCGATAATGGTCTTTTGTCGTAAGCATGAGTAGTTGCAACCCTTGACAACTCGAATGTCAGTGATATGCTCGCTGGCAGAGACAGACGCTTCAGCAATAGCAGCCACTTCAGAAAATGTGGAAGCTAATTTTCCCGCCATTGCTGCACTATCCTTGCCAATCGAGTAATCAAGGACGAAACCCGAGTCCATTATCGCCCATAAGCCAGATATTGACCCGCCATAAACACCGCGGTTATAACCAACCGCCATCGAGAAGATGCTGGTGTTAAGTAGTGGGCCCTCGCAATCCTCCCCCGCGAGGACGTCAACGGTAGCCTGGTCAGTTGAAAGTGCCACTCCGCTTAGCTTTGGAGGGAGAGGCTTTCGGACAGAGCACCAGGTTGGTATGATCGCTTCATGTACCTCGGCAAACACGAGACGCTCTGTGATACCTGTCTCGATCACTTTATTGCGAGCGGCCAAGAGCTCTGCAGCATCTGAGAGCATTCCCATGGCGCAATCAACAGCATCTGCCACGCGTGCGTTGCGTACCCGAGAAATATCGGTAGCGGCGCTCAGAACTCCTCCGGTTCGAGGGGTATCAATTCGACGAGCCAAGGCAACAGTCGTAGTCAGAGTTTTTGTTTCCGCTGAGTAGGTTTGGGAAAACTTGCTAGATTCTGTATGTAGAGGGAAAATGCCGTGGGTCTTCAATGCCCACGAGGGTGCTCCAAGCGGACATTGCATAGTGGCTCCTTCTGCAACTACATGAGTGGCTTCCCATGTTGAAGCAAGTCGAATGGTAGCGGCAGGATCTGGTGCTGAGGATTCACCCGTTCGCTCACCCCAATGAGACACAACGGGTAGACAATCAAACGCAGGCGAGCGACTCAACCCACCAGTTACGACCAGTCCTGGGACGAGATCGGATAAGAGCTTCTGTTCACTTGCAGGCAATCTAATCTCCTTTGAACGAGAGAGAATCTGATCAAGTCTTGTCTGGGCCTCGCTATCTGCTATGTGTACATGGCGCGCTTTGCGGTATCCCGGCTCTAGCGGCGAGGTTTCTGCGATGTTGCAGAGAAAATCTGTTGCATCTCGACATGACATTCGTGTCCCAAATGACGGCTGTTCTGCAGCTCTGGGGTCGTCGAGTCCACCACGACTGACTGGCTCTGGGAGAACTTCTACTCGGGCATTATAAGGCATTATGACACAAATAGGCTTCAGGATCTTTTATATAAAAGAATAGAAAATTAGTACACAAATTTCGATCTCTTCCTTGATAATCGAATAACGATTTTTCAGTTCCATAGGTCTACTATTTATATTTTTTGCTCTCTCTCTCATTGCGTCACCAAGTCTTGTAATACGATCGGCAATTTAGTGATTCCCAGGCGCCGCTGAATATATTTCGTTACTTTACACAGCGTGGTGTATGTTACATGGAGGCTTTATCGAAGCTTGGACATCTGACCGTCGGGTGGAGAGCTGGATATCTGCTTGGCAATGCGCTAGTTTATAGAATGGCTTGCGTCTAACCGAGAATAAAGAGAATGCGTAGTGTACTGAATCATGTTTTGGAACTCGGCTTTACCTTTTTGGGATGGAAATATTTGGCTTGGACTATATTCTGTCCATTTTGGAGTTTGGTATGGGTTTTCAGCTTGAGGAATTAAGCCTGAAGGCTGCCTGGGGGGGGGGAATCGTTCGGATCGAGTGATCTAATGATCGAATTGTATGTAGGGCTTTTTGGCTTGGGTTCAAACCTTCATGATGTCTTTCCGAAATGAGTATAGTATTATCTCTTTCCATTTTTTACTCAAATCCTTTCTCCCGTGTGCGGATTCCCTGAGACATAGATGGTTGGTTGTATATACATACACACATATCTTCTCCAAAATAACAAGTCCAAGATCAAGATTCCACGCTTGGTGATATAGATATGTAACGTACGCTGTAGATGGTGAAACTAGGTATGTTATGTGTGATAATCGAAAATGGGGGGAAATTCTCGAATGTGCAGGGTTTGTACGAGGTGGGACTAATGAATCTGGTTCTGTGATGCTTGGGAGTGGTTGGGTTTGGAGTTGGGGTTGGGAGTTGGAGGCTGGGGTGTGAGGGGTGAGGGGTGAGGGGGAAGGAGATGTCTGGGATGTGCTTGTGGTCCTTGCAGTGGTAGATGGTGTGGTAAATGGGTTGAGTGTTGGAGTTATTTGGGTTTGTGTATTTCTTTGTTTTGTTTTGTTTCTCTTCTGGTTGTGGCTTTTCTTATGCTCATTGCTATTGTTATTACTATCATGACTTATGCGGAGCGGAGTCTTTGCGACTCATACTCCATTCACGGACGAGGTTTCAATCTTATCGTTCTGCGGACCGTGGTTGTTTGAGCGTTTCCGTTGCTTCAGGACTTTTGTTGTCACTTGTCGATTTTAGATCACATCTATTGTTTCTTGCATACACTTTTCTGTCGGCTCTCATATCAACTCTCTGGAAAGATTTTATTTTTGGGGTTGTTGTGTTTCATTGTTCTTGCTGGGGAGGGAACTCATTTCATTGCGTTATGCGAGTAAATAGTCATTCTATACAGAGCGAAGTTCTACTTAGATGGGTTATATAAATAAGCATTTGAAGGAACCTCACGTGTTACACGAAAATTGTAGAGATATACTCCCCTCCATTATAAATGAAACCGAAATGTGTATAAGAGACCTCGGAATTGTCAGACAAGATTCATTACATGATGTTCCTAGGACCACATAATTCGATATAATGATTTCTGGGAAGTTGAGATGAAGATACTATACTAGTATGCATACACTCTAGACGGTTCTGTACGCGTTGTAAGATCTTTCTAAAAATAATTCTACTTTTTCCAAGCAATTTTACTGTTGTCACTACTTTGCTACTCAGTGTTGTTATCATACTTATTATATTTTACTTGTTGATGTTCAACAACAGTGCTAAGTGTAAAAATTATTCGATGACGACATGAGATAAAAATCCCATCGCTTATTTGCGAGGTTACTTAGGTCGTGATTCTTGTTGAAGTTTGACTAGGTAGGTAGATATAGATGGTTTGAAGATCCCACCCCCTGATTGGCCTCATACTTGTAGCATTGCTTTCATTTGGTGATATTGAGATATGAAATCTGGGGTTTAAATATGTGCAGATGGAGGTTTTGGTCCTTGGGGATGAGGGGCTCTACTTGGTTGGGGGGTGTGTGAATTGGGCAGTTGGATATGGCTACCTAGTTCATGCCCTTTTTTTGAGGAGTTCAGATGATAATTCACTACTCATGCACTTCATATCAGTACTTGGGAATCCCTGCTGCAGGTCCCAAATGGTGGTATGTTGAAGGGTATATAAAGTCATGGATTTTCTGACTAGAACGCTAATGCGACTTCGGAGAGTCATCAAAGAGAACGAACTTCGGTGGCTCAATCAATCCTATTCGCTATTCTTGACCTTAAGACTCTGTTAATTGACTAGTGAACTTAATTGGACTTACTGTCGAGAGTACTGATAGTGTTATCACTTTATAACAATACCAAAAGAAACGGCGAAAATCCATTCGAATGATAGCGAATATATCAATCTGCCACTGAAGTCATGAAAGCATTTAATCCACTCGAGAGTCATAGTTCTTAGAATCCATTCAAGCTAGGAAGCTAGGAATTCAATTCCCTCCTCTCATAATCAACCATCCTCCCGTCATGCCCTCGGGTCCTTTGCATACAGAGATTAAGTCCTACCTAATTTTAGAGCACCGCGTAACCTCTTATCTTTATACTCCCCAAGATGAAATTCAGAACTTTCCCCTTTCCGAGATCTTCTCAAAGTTGCTATTATTTCGCCCCTCTATATAATCCACCAATTCCATCTCAATTCATTCCATCAAAAACTGCAATTTTGGTACAAAGTCAACACAGGAATGCATAGCGATGAGATCCAAAAGCGTGTGGAGTAAAGTGTCTGAAAAGCCGCTGCAAATTGCTGAATGAATGAATTTCGCAGAGTCTTGGAAGTCATTTTCGGTATTTCTTTTATTGGGCGTTTTCTATTGTTGTAGGTAATTTCTCATCATCGTCTACAGATCTGCATTTTTATTCTCGTATTTACCCTCCATCTTTGCTTTCGGTTAGTGTTATTATCCATCCGTCTTCAAACACAGTAAATAGTCTCCATAGATAATAAAAAACCTCATACAATTCTATAATTTATTCATTGCGTATAGTGGAAACTACTAATCGTATCCTTCTCTATTTAAATTTTCATCTTTCTCGTGAAATCTTATCCGCATCTTATTGCTTGGAGGAAAAGAAAAAAGGTTTTTTTATAGTCTTGGATAATAACATCGCTTTCCTAATGCAGCTTCAGAATATGAAGAGATGAGGAAATTTCCAGTCTTGTATTTCAGATTCTCTTTCTCTAACCCCCCCCCCCCCCCCCCCCGCCCCCCTCTCTCTCTCTATCTTCCCATGTGATGACTGACGACTCTCGATTGTTAGATGAGCTTTCAGGAATTATCTCAAAGTGCTGTCTAGCTAATACTCCAGTATACTGAACTGTCATTTCCTAATTTTGCTGATATCACTATTATTGAGATTTTCATTTTGCTCTCCAATTTCCCTACATTAGAGTCATATAACTTCTCATCACCATTTGCTATTCTCTCGTCTTATATCTTTCCCGCTCAATAGCCTCCTCCTCATCCTCCTAGAAAGTCTCTTCGATATAAACAGCGCTCGCATAATTAATCAATATACCCAACATCTAATACCATTCCCCCCGTTCCTTGAATCGTCTCAGATACCAGTTTGTTCATTCATCGAATTTCATATCGAGGAAATAGATAACCTTAAATATCTATTCCCACATTCCCAAATCCCCACACCCAGATAGATAATCCCACAAAACCACCGCAGTAAACATTAAATCCACCCCTCAACCCATCTAGATCCGCAGCTATCACAGACAAAAAATAAATACAAAAAATAAATACAAAAAATAAATACAAAAAATAAATACAAAAAATAAATACAAAAAATAAAAAAAGACGAATAATTCTAAATCAAAAAAATATACAATGCTTTAATAAATCATTATACACAATCTTTATCTGGGGATATATAAAAACTTTATCATCGTTGTTACATATCTATATCTATATATATAAATATCGAATAGAATGAGTTTATAAGAAATATCTAACCATGTATTTTACATATCCTACTATTCTATTCATCTATCTATCCAACATCCACACGCACATCTCAACCCCGAAGTTCTGATTATATAAAAATATCACTATGTACGTAAACAAGCACAAAACACAAAACACAAGCACTTCAACTCCAACTCCAACACTTACCTCCTTTAATCAAATCCTATATTGCCATTTCATCACCACTTCACTTCCCCTCCTTTTTTCTATCCTTTTTCTATCCTTTTTCTCCCTTTTTCTCTCTTTTTCTCTCTTCTCTATATCATCTCCCCCTCCATCTCCCCCTCCATCCCAATCCCAATAATTCCTTTCCCATCCCCATCCCCATCCCCATTTATCCATAATCACTACAATCTAATCTACTCTTAACCTAATCTAATCTCATCCCATTCCATTCCATTCCATTCTCAAATCTACATATCTACATATCTACCAGTCTACTCACAAGCATTCCTATCCGCACACATCCACTCCCACACACATCCACACTATATAAACAATACATACAAAAATTACTACTACTACTACCTACCTAGTTAATACTCATCTCACAATTACCAGATACCTAGAGACTTCCTCTCCATCTATGTCTCCTCACCATCCCCTCCTTCCCCTCCTTCCCTTCCCTCCCTTCCCTCCCTTCCCTCCCTTCCCTCCCCAAGCTAGGAAAGTTTAACCCCTCCCTTCCAATACAAACCCCAATCGCATTCCCATTCCCATTCCTATTTCCATTCCAAGGATTCCCTTACTACAAAAGTATCTACCCATCCATCCATCCATCCATCCAACTCTTGTATCCTTCAAAATTCAAAGTCTAATCAAGTACCCAGCTACCATTATCTCATCTCATCTCCTCCCCTCCTCTCTCCTCCCCCCCTCTCTCCTCCCCCCCCTCTCC